>CAJNOI010000821.1:0-25218 GCA_905250115.1 Adineta steineri | reverse complement strand
AACCATCTTAGTTTTTTCAGGAATCTCTGAATATTTGCTATATATTTGGGGTGTGGGTGTGAACTTGTGTGTGAGCGTGTGTTTATGTATTTTCTTATCCACACCCACACCCTCACCCACCCTCACATCCTCACCCACACCCACACCCACACCCACCCACACCCACCCACAACCACACCCAAGATGGTGTCCCATATGAGGGAAGTAATTTCTTTTCGATTATATCTAAAAAGAATAGTCATGTGGCTTCTTTTGATTTCAAATCATTCCGCGAAAAGAAGGTCTATTGATGATATATAGTTAGTCATGTAAAATGCAAATATAAGAAAGAAAGAAAGAAAGAAAGACTGACAATGAAACAAACAAACGTTAAATGCAGTTTTATTATTCTTGCCATTCTTTTTCGTCCTTGTATGTATAGTCACTTCGCAGAAAAAAGCGAGAGTGTATGTGAAGAATAAATTTGGTGAAAAGAGATTCTGAGTAAGCAAAAGATTTTGCTTGTCCAATCGACTTCATCAGACATCTATACTTGATTTTTCTACTCAAGATTAATACCAAAAGGATGGATGTAGATATTATTCTCATTCATCTTGTACAAGACGTAAAATAGCTTGACGAAATAGTTATATCTGAAGAAAACCATTTAATTATTTTAATAAATCTTCAAATAAATAATTTTCTTGATTAAAAAATGTCCATTTTTAATATTGTTTATTAATTAAACTCACTTTTATTCTTCAATTAATAGAACTAATCGATTGAAATTATCCAAAATATCAATTATATTTAATTTTTCATGAAAAAGATATTTATATTCAGTTTTGTTTCTGAATAATATATAAAATAGAATAAATTTCAGTATTTGGATAAAAAGCAAATAAAAACTATACTTTCTTTATATTTATCATCTTCATGATTATTTAATTTAATTTTTCAATTTTGACAGATTTCATTCTTATTCATTTATCTGTTTTCTTCTCTCTTCCGTTTCTCTCAATAAATCATAAAATCATAAAAATGAATCTAATAAAATTGTTATTTACAAGTTTTTTTTAATTTAAATGTTTTTCTCAATTTAAGAGATATTGTATTTGATTTTTCTGTAAAAATAGAACTTTTTTTAATTGAGTTTTCTTTGAAATTCTTTTCATTTGATTCATTTAATAAGAACCTTTTCCGAATTATTTTATTCATTTTGATTTTTTAATTTAAAAGTAAAATTATTAAAAAATATTTATTTTTTTTTTTCAAAACGAAAAAAATTATTTATTTTCTTCAAGATTTTTCAGAAACTAATGTTTTTTATTTATTTTCAAAAATAAAAATTGAAGTTTAATCAAATTAGATTAAAAACATTTTAAATTCAAAGTTTTTCAAATTTTTGGATTCGATGGTTGTAACAATCAGCAACATAAAGATTTTCTTCATTGTCAAATGATAAACCTGCGGGATAATGCAATTGATTTGATTGATTTCCTCTTCCATTTTTACCTACAATAATTTCACCTTCTTTATCTTCTTCACACCAACGCATTACTCGATCATTCCCCCAATCTGCCACATAGATTTGACCCAAATCATCAACAATCACTCCTTGAGGTTGAGACAATTGTTTGAGACTATTTCCATAACCATTTCCACCAGCAACAATAATTCCTTCTTTTGCATCTTTTTTCCATTTCATTACACGATAATTGTCACGATCTGATATATAAAGAGAATAATCTTCATCAATAAAAATATAAGTAGGAGAATCGAGTTGATTAAGATGATCTCCTTTACCATTTCCACCTGCAACCAATTCACCTTTTTCATGTCCTTGTTTCCATCGTCTTACTTCATTATTCTTCCAATCAGAAACATAAATAAATCCATTTTTATCGATTGTAAGACCAAAAGAATGAATATCTGAAATAATAATTTGTTTATTTGTTTGGATTTGATCAAAATATCGAATTACTCGGTGGTTTCCCCAATCTGAAATAATAAAAGAATTATTTTTTTCATTAAAATTTATATCTTCTGGAGAATCCAATTGATTATTTTGATTTCCTTGTCTATTTCCATCTGCAATGATTTGACCAGTATTTGAATTCACTTTCCATTTAACAATACGATTATTCTCAGAATCAACAATATGAATTGATTTATCGTTATCAATAAACATCCCTTTAGGACTATTGAGTTGATTTAATTCATGTCCTAGGCCATTTCCTCCAGCAACAGTAATTCCAAATTGTTGATATTTATTCTTTTTTGTTTGAATTTGTTCTAAAATAAAAGATTTTCTTTTTATTCAAAGTCATTTTCATTATTTTCAAATAAAAAAGGACAAAAATAAGAAGAAAAACTTGTATATGAATTTATTCTAATAAAAATAAAGTTTTCATTTTGTGAAATTTAATTTTTGATGAAATAGAATTAATTTTAAACAACTTTTTGATTGAATTAAGATTTTGAATTCAAAAAACCTATTTGATTTTTACAAAAAAGTTTGACTTCGGAAAATGTTTCTAAATGAAAATTATTTTTATTTTATTTGAGGGTGTGGGTATGGATTTGAGTGTAGGTGATAATAAATATTCTTTTGACTACACCCACGCCAATACCCTCAAGTTGAATAAATAATTTTTAATTAAATAAAAAAATTAAAATATTGAATACATAACTAAGAAAATGATTTGCAGTTTTGGTTTAGTTTCAGAGGAAATAAATATTTATAACATAGATAAATATTTTGAATAAAGTCTATTGATGAAATGATATAACTTGTAAAATAAATTTTATTTTTAATAATTAATTAATTAATTCGAATATAATGAAAATATTTCTATGACGAAAAACAAAATTAGTTTTAGTTTTCAATACGCATAGTCAATTCTTACTATAAGTTTGTTTTCATTTTTAAAAATCTTTCCAAATGATTAATTTGATTAACAATTCTATAAACAATATTTCTCAATTGTGAAAAATATTTATTTTAACTAGAAAAGAAAACTTTCGATTTTAAGTTTAGTTCTTATTCATATAAATTAATTTATAAAAAATATTTTAAATAAATAGCTTTGTTATTCTTCAAAAGAGTTTTTATTTCAAATATTTATTTAATAATATTCTCAATATCTTAATGAAAAAAATAACTGGAAAACAATAGATGAAATCTCTCTTCAATATTATATTAAGTGATATAAAAATAGAAAAGAAGCAAATTATGAATAATTGCATGACTATTGTTTCAAGAGAAATCGTTATTTCTTATCTAAAAAATAATACTATTTGAAAAACTAATTTAAATCGTTACTTAATTAATCAAAGTAATTTATGAAAAAGTTCTATCTCAATTTTAAAGATAAAAAAAACTATTTTTTATTTAATAAAACATACTTTGTTTTATTTGAGATTGAGTTGTTATTGGATTCTTTGGTATAGTCGCTGTAATAATTGTAGAATGATTTGATTGATAAGAATCTTAATGAAAAAAAATACAATGATTCTATTCAACAATAATAGAAAAATAAATAATTTTTTTAATTTAATTTGTATAAAAAGGAGTGTGAGTTTTTTATATATCCACACCTATTCTTAGGAGCTTTCTTTCATTTTCTCGCAAAACTCTAGGAACTCCGCTAGTTTCTTGCAAATCCGTAAAAACTTTCTGTCGTGATCCCCTATTGTGGTTTGCGTGGCGACTCCCTTAAAGATTCGTCAGGGGACAGTTGACTAGGGACAGGAAGATCTAAAAATCTGATTGGCACAGTCTTATAACGTTTTGCTCGAGAACCGTGTAGATTTACGTTTCCTTCAGAAAGAAAACACACTAACAATAATCGAATGAAATATGCGCACAATTGTCTATATCTTATTTAAGAGATTGTCATGCGTTTTAGAAATAGCTACCCCATAAATATGTGCAAAAATTTTAGCATATGTAGAATTTAGCCAAGAATCTTCTGAAAATTCACTTTTTGAAAAATGAGCTAGCACCATAATTTTATGACTCGTAAAGAGTTTTCTACTAAATTGTTCTGTATTTAAAATTTAATATTTCAACTGATGAAATGATTTTTTCTTTTACCCGGTGTTGGTTTAATCTGTACAGATTGATTTGTAACAGGTTGTAAAAGAGTAATTGGAGGCTTTGTTTCTTTTAATTGAATCATATGAAGACCTGGTGCTGGTCGAAGATAGCCTACTACAATAAACTGTCGAGCAGCCAGAAGAAGAACTTCTTTTTCTGACTGATAATACGAATGACAACTGATATCTTTGCCACTATCACATTCGATAGTAAACAATGTTCTTTGGCCAGTTTTGTCTAGAAATTGTTCGTTTTCGAGTACTTCTATCGATGTTGTGCATGAAGAAAATCCCCACCAGACAAATGTTTTTCCTTGAGTATATTGATTAGTTAGATCTAAATTCACCCCACGAAACACATTGCGTCGCGTGGATGGTAGTTTTTCGAGTGCCGTAAGAATAAGTTTTAAATACGAAAACCATCGTTCTAATTTTCGCCTATCTTCAGTGCGAAGAGTTGCATTGAGGGCAAAATATAAACATTTTTCATGTGGTTTCCATTCCATTGAGTAAAGCATGATTGAAGCCGATTCATCCTGTGTTAAACCATCAGGAGGTACGGATTCACATCGTTGTTTCGCAACATAAGCATAATCCTGAATTTCAGGTAAAATCGAAACAAGTGGTGTAACAGCTTCTTCCAATGATACTATTGGCATTTCTTCGTACCCTCGAATTGGCATGAGCATCTTTTGTGGTTCTTTAAGAATATCCGATACACGTGTGTATTGTTGTGAGTCAACATTTCCACCTGTAGCCATGTTTGTATGAAAGAATATGTTTGAGTAACAAGGCCAATGAATAGTCTGCAAATAAGATAGAACAATTCGTTTTTAAAATTAGCATCACAATTGAATTTAAATAAAATGTATTAATTAGTCGAGTGCGTTTCCTTGTAGTATTCTTATCAATTATAAATCTCAACAACGTGATGCATAGAGAATACGTTCTTACGCTATCGTATTGTGTTAATAAAACCAGAGTGTTGGTGACTAGAGTATGAAGTGTAGATATCGGTATTGAATCATTCCATACATACACTCACATCCTCGAATAAACGAAAAAAAATGAGTTTAAAAAGGGGGTGATCCAAAAACGATGAATTTTTCCACCGTCTAGAAATGTCATAATATGACAGTCCTGGTCACCCAGATCACGAATCCGATATCCTTTTGTCTAGATCTGATCCCTTTCTTGCCGTGTTTACCATAGGGAGTATGTGGGTCTCAGTAGGATAGTTCTATGGGATTTCAAACACAAATACACAAAGCATTCAGAAAATTTTCTTTTCCCTCAGATTTTGTAGAGCTTCTTCTGCTGATCATTTTCGTATAAGGAAGTTTTGAATTCTATTGAGGAATGACGACGCTATCGTCAAAATACAAAACATAATAAAATACGGTAAAATAGTTTAAATCCCTTTTTTTCTTTTAGATATAGGAAAAAGTCGAGTCATTAATCTCGCACCCACTATATTCTCAAGAAATATGACATAGTAGGTTTTGTAGAGAAAACTATGCTCTATAAAACTTACTATGTCATATTTCCTGAGAATACACTCGGTTCGAGATCAGAGACTCGACTTTTTCCTATATTTATAAGGAAAAAAAATGAGATTTTAAGCTATTTTACTATGTTTTGTATTTTGACGATAGTGTCGTTATTTCTCAATAGAATTCAGAACTTCCTTATACGAAAATGATCAGCAGAAGAAGCTCTACAAAGTTTGAGGGAAAAGAAAATTTTCCCAGAAATTTTTCTAGATACTTTGTTTGACATCCCATAAAACTACCCTATACTAGACTCAGATAGTCCCCTATGGAAATTGGTAAAAAAAAAGGATCAGATCTAGACAAACGGATGTCAGATTCGTGTTCTAGGTGAAAAGGACTTTCGTATTATGACATTTCTAGACGGTGGAAAAATTCATCATTTTGGATCACCCCCTTTATATCACATAGAAATGACTGCTTCTAATGAACAAAATAAATAAATGTGTTAAAAGAATAAAAAAAGAGCTATTTCGTGAAGATTTAATTATAATATGAAATAATCTATCAAACAGCATTTGATGATTCATGACAAAATAATAGTTCTACTAAATAAATATCAAATCAATCGATTCTTTTTTACTTAGATTTGTTTATATTATTACAAATGATATGAAGAATCTTCATAAATTATACAAAGTAACTAATTAGTCTATCTTTAATCTGTTAATTCAAGTTAGAAGATTGTTTATATTTATGTGAAATACTGATCAGATGAAATATTAATATTAATATGCAGCGTGAAAACAGTCAAAAACTCACCACGTCCACAATAATTTGAATCGAATGAATAATGTGCTTGAATGCTTGATAATATTTTTTACTTTTTAATGTATATTGGAAGCGAGTGATGAAGCTAGTTTATTAAAATGACGAAGTTGTTTTTCGCAACCGACAAACAAAAAGTAAAGTTGGTAAATCTGAAAAAATGATAAGAATTCAAAAGCAACAACAACATAAAAATATAGTAAGTAACCAACCAGTAGTGTTTTTTTCTTTTTATGAAAAGGAGAACAACACTTTAACATTACATTTGAAGACATATGAGTAAGCAAAAGAAAAAAACCTTATCTTCCTATGTGGCTGCTGCTATAAAAAAAAACATTTAAATACATTCCGCGAAAGAATAGACGCTATAAAACACAGTCGATGCCATTAATAACGATGATCACATCAGAATGAAGCAACAAAACACATAATTTCCTATGGGTTCTACATCAAGAATATTTGAATGTGGGTGAATAATTTTGTGTGAGAGTGTGGATAGTAGATAAAGAGAAGAGACATCCACACACACGCGTCTAACTGTACGTTGGTAACCCGTTTTAGAGTTGCGGATTTGATTTCTTTCCGAACTACGCACATTTCGACTAGTGTATTCTGAATATTCTCTCCTCTTATCCTGTAAATAAGCAACGTAAAGTTATATTACAAAACTATTCTTTTTTTCTTGTGTTTAGACTGTGAGTCATCTAAGAAATTACCTTATATCAACAGATACAAGGAAAAAAAGAAAGAATTACAATAAAAAATTATTTTTTTTTATTCTTTTCTTTCTTCCATGTAATTGCGCAACTTCAATTGTTTCAGTTTAAATACAAGATAAAAACAGACAACTGATAGTTATGGATAATAAAAAGAGTAATTCAAAAAAAGAAAAAGAAAATTGTAATACGAATAAAAACAGAGGACAGGACAGTAACTATGATGCTTCTGATGCTACTCCAAAGCTTCTCATAATCAAGTCCATAATAGATCCCACAGATAGTATTAAAAATTTTCTTCAAATTAAGATTTTTTAATATAACCCTCTGATGAAAGTCACAAAACATTCTATTATCCTAAACATTTATTTTTTTAAGGACAAAAATTTTAAAAATATTAAGTCCATTTCAATGAAATAATGAAAAAAATGTCTTTTAAATTAAACAATTCATGTCTTGTTCGTTCAAAAACAATCCTTTTTAGTTCATAAATTGAATAATCAATGATAATATTAATCTTAAATAATTTCGCTAACACAAAGAAAAATTCAGATCTGTCAATGAACTGATTTACATTTGTTTTTCTATTCATAATTTGTTCGTCTTCAGAATTCTATAATGAATAAATATATTGTTTTTCAATAAGTTGACAATTATTGAGTAAAGAAAAGAAATTTAGTCAATCAGAGAAATTAATTAATTCATTTAATATGTATTCATTCGTTTTATCGAACATAAAAGTGATGATATCAACGAATTTGACTCGAAAATATTGCTACTTTTGAGAATAAGATGAAATAATTAATTGTAAAAGTGAAATAAAATATTCTAATGAAATCATTTGAATTATTTTCTTTTGTTAAATATTGAATTTCAATTAAATATTTATTAATTTGTTGAATGATCATTTAATTGAGAGATTCGTTTTGTTTTCTTCTCTTTGTCAATATAATAAAAAAAATCATTCAATTTTTCTTCATCATTTCATTATTTTAATTAAATTCTGTGAATTAGTTTGTTGATTAATGAAACTATATAAAAATATATTTTATTTGTTTTTCTTTTCCAATGAGAAAAATCAAACAACAATTTAATAGAATCTCACGAAAAGAATTTTTTAATAATTTCTAAATATTCTTATTGATAAAAAAGATGTATTTAAATAAATGAGAAGTTGTTTATTAAACAATTGAAATTTATTTTTTTTTCCGTTTTGATTTTTTAATAAAATAAAACAAATTTGATCTTTTGTTTATTTTTCTAATTTTTTACTTCTATTCCAATGATTTTTTTCTTTTAGAAAATAGATTTTCTTCATCTGATTTTACGATTTTGACAGATTTCATTTTTATTCATTTAACTTTTTTCTTTTCTTTCTTCCACTTTTCTCAATAAATCATAAAATCACAAAAATCTAATAGAATTTCTATTTAGACGGTTTTTTATTAATTTAAATGTTTTTCTCGATTTGAGAAGTATTTTATTTAATTTTACTATAAAAATAGAACTTTTACTAATTGAATTTTCTTTCGAATTCGTTTTATTTGATTCATTCAACAAAAATTCAATCCGAATGATTTTATTCATTTTGTTTTCGGTTTAAAATTAAAACTAACAAATATTCTTATTTACTGTTCTTTTAAAAATGAAAAACAAATTTATTTATTTTTATAGAAGATTTTCCACAAATTAATTTTTTTTTACTTATTTCCAAAAATAAAAACTGAAATTTTATTAAATTAAATTAAAAATATTTTTAATCTAAAATTGTTTCAAATTTTTGGATTCGATGATTTCCAAAATCAACAACATAAAGATTTTCTTCATTATCAAATGATAAAGCTGCGGGAAAATTCAATTGATTTGATTGATTTCCACTTCCATTTCCACCAACAACAATTTCACCTTCTTCATTTCCTTCACACCAACGCATCACTCGATGATTTTTCAAATCTGCCACATAGATTTGACCCAAATGATTAATAGTCACTCCCCAAGGATGAAATAATTGTTTGAGACTATTTCCATAACCATTTCCACCAGCAACAATAATTCCTTGTTTTGCATCTTTTTTCCATTTCATCACACGATGATTCCCCCACTCTGATATATAAAGAGAATCATCTTCATCAATAAAGATATAAGTAGGTTCATTGAGTTGATTGAGATGATCTCCTTTACCATTTCCACCTGCAACCAATTCACCATTTGTATCCCCTTGTTTCCATCGTCTTACTTCATGATTCACATAATCAGAAGCATAAATAAATCCATTTTTATCGATTGTTAGACCATAACAGTTAATATTTGAAATAATAATTTGTTGATTTGTTTGCTTATTATCAAAATATCGAATAACTCGTTTGTTTCCCTGATCAGCAATAATAAAAGAATTATTTTCTTTATCAAAAATGATATCTGTTGGACAACTCAATTGATTATTTTCATTTCCTCTTCCATTTCCATCTGCAATAATTTGACCAGTATTTGAATTCACTTTCCATTTAACAATACGATGATTCCGAAAATCAGCAATATAAATTGATTTCTCATTATCAATAAAAATCCCATAAGGACAACGGAGTTGATTTAAATTCTCTCCTTTTCCATTTCCTCCAGCAACAGTAATTCCAAATTGTTGAAATTTATTCTTTTTTATTTGAATTTGTTCTAAAATATAACATTTTCATTTCATTCAAATTTTTTTTATTATTTTCAAATCAAAAAAGAGCGAAAATCAGAAGAAAAACTTGTATTTGAATTTTATATTAAAAATAACTTTATCAAAAAACAAAAACCAAGTAACGGGTTTATAAAACATTTTGTTAATTGATTAATCTGTTGAAATAATATTTCAAACTAGTTTCCTTTAAATTTTTACAAATAATTTAAAATCATTAAAAATAAAATATTTCATATAGAATTTTGATAAGTTCAAAATAAAAATATTGAAAAGAATATTTCAAATATGATTGATCGAAAGAAAATAAATTTTTTATTGAATTTTGATCATTTCTAGAATTTAAAAAAGCGAAAAGAATCGGGTGTGGATGGATGTGAATATAAGTATTACATCCATCTCATACCCATGGCTGTCACTCCAATTAAAATATATTCACCTATATATAAAATAATAAAATGATATTCTGACATTCGACACTGTCTACTACACAGATTACCTTTTTTCATAATTAATAATTTTGAAGAATTGCTTTCAGATTGGAATAGTTTGATAGATCTCAGTATATCCTCAAAATATAGATTCAAATCATTTAGATTTTAGGTATTTTTACAGTTTTCTCTCGATCTTATGTTTGTCCATTTTCAACATTTGAAATTTGTCTCACAAAATCTCGTTAATAAAATTAATTTCTAATACAACAAAGCTTGAAAAAAATACTTCGTTTTCTCTTTTCTCGAAATGAAATAATTGAATACACATACCGAATAATGAAATAGTAAGTGAAGTTTTTTCGATAAATTCATGTAAATCTTGTCGAATAGAAATATTTGATAGTTGAAGAAATTCTTTTGTAATTTGTGTTAATTTTAATTGAAGATGATTTAAATCAATTTCATTAAACTCATTTTCTTCACGAATTTCTTTTAATTTCTTAGATAATTCAATAAACTTTTTTTCCATATCATTGTTGTTTTTTTGTGTCGATTTCATCACTGTTTTCCGACATTGTTGTGCTGTTAGTTGAATTTGATGAATTGAATTTGTTTCCCATTGATTTATTTGGTCGATCAAAGGAGAAATGTCTGGATTTTGTTTTTGTTGAATAATTGTTTGTTGAAATTGATCGTGATCATTAATAATTTCCTCCAATTGTGTCTCGATTCTTTGTCGATGTTCTTTTAAATGTGGAAAACAGAACTCATTTGAACATCCTTTACAACTGTATGTATTTTTCTCTTTATTACACACAAAACATTGTATTTTATTCTTTGATGTTGCTATTTGTTGGAGAATTTGAAGAAGAAATGAATATTTGTTATCATTCTATCTGTGTATTTATTTAAACAAAACAAAATGAGTCAAGATAGATAGATATCAGTAGGTAGTAGAAGAACGAAGAAAACCTTTTTTCGATAGATAAGAGATCTTCGTCATAAAAATAGTTTAATATTCATTGACATTGAATGAAAAATAAGTCTCTTTAAAGAAGATGAGTTATGATTATTTTATTGATCTTTTGTGTTTTATATTAACAGTTGAAATGCAAATAATATTGTAATTTTCATTAAATAACAAAAAAAATAATTTTCTTTATGAAATTTTGAATAGATGTCATTATAATCTATTCAATTCTCTTTACTTTACTGAGGGTGTGGGTGTGGGTGTTTAAATTGACCTTATCACTCACACCCTAGTTTAATACATTTTTCTTTGAATAAATATTCAAAAGTGGAGAGAAAAAGAGAACTACTCCAAGTATAATAATCTTTGGATTGAAAGAATCACGATCATCAGATTATTTTCATACATTGATTAGAATTTCTATGTTCATCTTTGGTAAGACAAAATTAAAGTACTAACCATCTTGAGAATGAAGGATGAGCGTATGGGTGATCACAGAAAACGATAACATACTGGAATTTATAGACACATCCTCTCAGTTTTTCCCATACAAAAGATGCTCCTTTTGATACTCTATAAAACCTCTATATAAAGTTTATTTTGTCGTTAAAAATTTTATAAACAAAAAAAAATTGAAGTCCATAAGTTTTGACATGTTGGTTCGTTTAAAAAAAGCCATAACGACTGACGAGATTTCTCACGACATCGTCGAAAAGTTATAAAAATTTCAGCAGTTGATATGCGTGATGATTTTATAGATGCTCTCTTAATATTGTAATTGCAAAGCTTTACTTTGAAGATTAAAAAAGTTGTGACTTTGATTATATGTCATGTTTGACAAGAAATGTCCCGAGAAGAACTCTATAAGCTTACATATACATCACTACTGATTATTTTGATTTTAAAGTAACATTCATTCAATCCTGAACAAGCCACAAGAATTACGTATCATGTCGGTAGCAACAATAAGCAATATTCGATTACAGTTAGGTCATTGTGTTATACCAATATTACTTGCACTTGGTAATTTTGGTAATTTCTTTACAACATGGATATTGATACGCACATTGAAGCAACGAGCTAATTCATGTGCACTTTATTTACTTTGTGCAGCACTTGCTAATTGGTTTGTTATTAACACTGTGCTTATTTCATCCTTGTATGGTTTGGATCATGTTGAACCAATACACATATCAAATGTTTTATGTAAATTACGATGGTATGGAGGACATGTCTTGTTTATGGCATCGCGATGTTTCCGTAAGTTAGTTAGAGGAGTCACTTCTAATATAAATATTTTCATTTTAGTAATCGCTGCATGTGTTGATCGATGGGCACTTTGTTCACAAAATATTAAAATTCGATCATTTTCTCAATCAAAAATAGCTCTTCGTGTCGTTTCTTTTATTATCATAAGTTCGATACTGGTACCTATTCCTTTGCTTTTCTTTTTTGACAATAGTTCAGGTCGCTGTGCTATTAATCCATCATATAATTTAGCTTATACAAGTTTTTCGCTTACACTCATTGGAATTCTTCCTCCATCATTAATGATTTTATTTACATTTCTTGCTCGACATAATTTAACAATGATTCGATCACGTGTACAACCTACTGGTGGTGACAGAACTCATGATATTCATATACATAAACGTGATCATGACTTGATCAAAATGTTATTTGGTGAAGTATTAGTTTTTTGTTTAACAACATGTCCATTTCCATGTAGTACATTATACAATTTTTTAACAATTCCCATTAAATCATATAAAACTCCAATACGGCTGGCTATTGAATCACTTATTAATTTTATTATTCAACCTTTATTAACTTATACTTATTGTTGTACTCAATTCTACGGTATGTTTTATTAAAAAATGAATTTTTTCATTGTATAAGATATTGTGTATTTCTTGTCTTTAGTATACGGATTTTTCTGTAAAAGCTTTCGAACAGATTTTCTGGAGATATTTCATCTGCAACGAACAAATCGTGTCAAACAAGTAACAGCTGAGCAAACAGTTGGTCAAAAAGAAAAAAACTAAAATATCGTAAAATCAACGAAAGTAACACATTAAAGATATTAAAAGATCCCATCGTCATTAATCAAATGATGTTTATTCATATTTTGAAAAAAATAAGACATGTCATCATGATGTTCAATACATTGTGAGCTTATTTTTTCTTAATCTCAAATGTAAAAGATGTGAGATTAAGAAAACTGCGTTTTTACAGTTTTTTAATTAAAAAATACTTCTAATCTATGTAAAGAAGACTACATTATGAATCGCATAGATTGGTTCTTTGCAGATGATTCTTCGTATGTCGAGCATTTCACAAGTTTATAAGTAGTAGTATAGAGCTATACATTTGCTCTGAATCAAGAAAATGAGCATGAATTATAACAAATATGAAGTGCTGATGCATATAATTATCTATAAAACATATTCTATAACAGCTCATATGTAAAAATTGATATTTATATTCTTTCCATCCTAGACGTTACCAGTAAGAGTCAGGATATACATACACATATAGTAAAAATGTTTAATTAGACTATCTTTATTTTAAAACATTGGTGACAATCCAATTATATACTATCTTTTTTGGATGTGGGTTTCCGTTTAAATCGGACCATCCACGACACGTATTTGCCAATATAATCGATGCTACTCTCCTTCGAGCAGTGCGCTATTCGTCAACGTTAGAAGCGTTCAATGACGAACGCCGCACTATTCAGTTGATGTTACTTTATAATGGGTGAGCCACTTTCGCATCAAATAACTATCCTAAAATATTCCACTCTAGATATCCACCACGATTTGTCCATAGTCGATTCCAAAAGTTCATACGAAACTATACATCCTTTATGGTTTCTACACATCCAACTATTTGGTCTACTTTCGATGATACCAATGAATTCCAAGCTATACGTAAACTACTACTCAACAAACCAACTATTGCTGCACATAGACTAGCGTCTAGTATAGCCAAGAAAATAACTCCCACATCACTAACTGAACCGATCGATCATCTAGTGCAATTAAAACTGAACAAAACACCGAAACCATTTACCTGTCTCATTGTTCATTACAAACATGAAAATCGTCTGGCGCCCTGCAAACACGATATCCACCAAATATGGAACCAATACTTTGAAAAAACACCGGTTGCACATACCAAACTGATCGTTGGAAACCGCAATTCCAACAGTGTTGTAATTGAATTAATCCGTAAACGTCCACTAATCAAACAACCAACTAATGACAACTACATACAGCAGCCATCAACAGATGTCCGCCTTTTTCAACATCAACCAACAAAAACTGACAAGATAAACTAAAGAAAACAACTAGCTATTTTTTTGTAAAATTAACGACAGCGCATAAGAAAATAAAACATAGCATTCAAAACAACTAGATAACATTGAGGATAAATACTAATGTTACAATCATCACAATAAATAAATGCTACTATGAACCATAAAGTCAACTGATGATTCCTCTAGCTAGGATGAAATCGCGATATTGGTAGCTATTGGCACCCACACCCTCTAGTTTAATAATTAGTGAAAAAATATATTTAATGCGTGATTAGAATAGTATTAGATCAGTCTGAATGTCAAATAAATAGTCACATGCACATTTGGACAGCGCTTATGGCGAAAAGTAGTCCGATGATAGAGATCACTGGATTCATATGCGGTCGGTTCATCGTGTTTGAAGAAGTGCTACCATGACTACTACTATAAAAGCTAGATGATGTGGTCGGTGAACTTGAAAGTGCTGGAGTGCTGACGCAATAAGCATTGGTATATAAACCATACTGGCAGCTTACTGGATATGCGTTATTGCAAGCTGAGGCGCACGCCGTTGATGTACACGAATCACCATAAATAGTCAGATTAGCGGGACATACATAGGGTGGAGTTTGATCGGAGGAGAGCGCACAGTTCCATTGGCACGTATATGTGTATGGAGTGCAATCACTTGCATAAGAATTTGTGCTAATGTAGGTCGGGCCGTTGCATCGTCCTTGCATTGCTCTACTACAAGCTGACTGACAAGATGCATTCCAACAGTCGTATGTATAGGTCATACCGGCATAAGTGAGGGGTGGGTGTGGGTGTGGGTGTGGGTATGGGTATGGATGTGTGTGGGTGTGCGTGTAGATAAGGAATTACAATACACTAGTTACCCACACCCACACCCACACCCTCAAGACTTTGACAAAAAACATAGGATTCTATATGACAAATTGTTATTCATCTAGATGGATCGATGAACTATCCACAGTGAAATATATGCACACCATGTATGCAAGATCTAGTTACTTCCCAAGAAAGAAATTTAACAGGGTTTTTTCCATTTATTATCATGCCTTACAATGATATGTAACATGTTTTAGATAAGATCTCATATAAATATCACCTGTGCATTATCACACTTAAGTATTTGTGTTGGTATTTTTGATAAGAAGAGAATATAATTTCAAGACAACAACACAATTCTAATATTAATTCATCTAAACCCATTGGATATATAATGTTTTTGTCTTTTAGAGTCAATCATTGTTTTTTGTCGACATATTTCGATCATCAGTTATTATTTCCATATTTTCGACATCTTTTCTCAGTCTTACAATGCACATTATCTTTCATATATTATTAATCGTTGCCATATTTACATTCAGTATCCATTGTCAAGGTGGTGAAGGTAATGATTATGGCAGTGGTAATTATGATAGTGGTAGTTATAGCAGTGGTGATGATGACAGTGATATCATTTATCTATTATGTATGTATTTCAATGATATAATATCTTAATCTAGTTTCGAAAAAGAAATCATCTTTGAAAACTGACATGACTGAAGAAATACATCTTTTTTCAAATCAAAATCTGAAATTTATTTCCTTTCTTTTAGATGCTATTTGTTATCTTTTAGTCGTTATATCTGATAACGAGATTATTGTTCTCCTTTGGAATAAATTCGTAAAAATATTAAATGAAAATTACATTGTTATAGTTTCATTAATATGTACAACATCTCTTGCAATATATATTATCGTATTAATACGCAATTGGGTTCTATCGAATGATACATCACATCCGTCAAACGTAACATTCGTTAATGAAGTCGATTCAATTAGCAATAAGGCTAATGCGGAGAGCTCGAACAGTCTTTTCCCATCAGGTCAATGGATAAGTCGTTATTTTCAATATAAAAAATGGCATGGATCTCATCTTTTTTCGCTTTCTTTCAACCATGAACAACAAAAAGTCACAGGTTCGGGAAAAGACGATATCGGTGAGTTTTCTATCGATGGTATATATTCGTTTAATACTCGTCGAATTGGCCTTACGAAAAAATATCAAAAAGGTACAGGAAATTCATCACAGAATTTGGAACATACAGTGATCATCCAACTTAAATGGGATTCCCAAAGACAATTATTCGATGGTAAATGGTATGTCAAAACGAAGAAGTATCAAGGTGAAGACAAATTTGAACTTCAATTTGATCAATCAACGACGATTGTCGATAAACAATAAAACATAGAAGATTATTAAACACTTATATGCATACATCTTGCTAAAATTATATTTTATTAAAAAGAGAAAGTATTTACAGGCACTAAGAGTTAAAATGATATGGAAAATAGTTTCTAAGATTGTAATAAAAAAAGCAATAGGTCCACAGCGAGATATATCATCTTCTGTTTTTTATTTATCATTAACAATCCTGTAAATATTTATATAAGTTGGATATCGCCACTGTAGTGTTATTTGAAGGGTGTCGGTGTGAATTTAACAGAGATAATCTCCACATCCTCAAGATGGTATAAAAAGAAGGCATGCTATCATTAAAGTGCCATTTTATCTGAGATTTAATCTCCTTTGTTATCTCAGCTCAAGATACTCTTAACAAAAGACGACTTTGCTTAATCGTTCGTTTGTTTCTCCATATAATAGACGAGATGATGAACGAAAAAATAAGATTGTGGGTGTGTAGTGTAGATTTGAGCTTCATCATGATCAAACCTACACCCACACCTTTCTCGTTCTTTCCAAAGTTATCCTTGTAATTCATTTATGATTCTAGCTTCATCACACACTTTCTTTAATCATTGTGATGCGACAGATATATGAATTAGTTTACATTTTATATGTATATTTATCGACTAAATTTGAACATTTAAACTTAGAATTGATGTTGAAGATAGTTATTATCAATTTTTTTGCAAAAAAAAAAACGTACGTAATGTTCCTTTTCAATAACACTTATTGTATGTAAAAAGTAAAAAATCCTATATGAATGATATTGTTCATTAATTTTCTCTACACAGCTTCATACATCTTACTTTCAGCACACATTAGTGTCACCTGTAACAAAATATAGAAAGTAATACGATGTTTTATTTTGCTAGATTAATCAAATATATTTTTTTATAAGAGAACTAATTCTTGATTAATAAGATAATAATTCATTACGAAGTTTATTTGGAATTAAATAACTTAGTTAAAGTATCTTCTAACGGTACCAAATCTCTATCGAGTACTTGTTGTAAAAGAAGATCAACAACAGCTGATTCACCTTTTTCCAGAGCTTTGAAAGATGTTGCCCATTTTCTTAAAAAATCTTCTTCACCAGTAGGATACGGTGGTGCTGTACCTCGTCGCTTATGAAATTCAATATATTTGTCTACAGAAACAAGTCGAAAATTGATCGGTCGATGAAGAATTTTGGCAAATAAATCAGTAACCGATGAAATGGAGATCGATGTTGAACCAGTTAAAAGAACAGTTTCTTGTTCATGACCACTCTATTTAATTTTGCTTTTATGAAATAGAAATTAGAATGATTTCATCACTTACGTTAATCATCAATTTAGCAGTTCCTTCACCAAGATCATCAATACACACCCAAGCAACAGGACCATCACCAGGAACGCATACTTCATTGTCTTTCGTATGATCAAAAAATCCAGTATAAAGAGAATAACTTTCCGAATAAAGACCTTCTCGTAATATTGTATACGTTAATCCACTCTTTGCAAGATATACTTCTGTATCAAGATGAGCTTGCATTACATGAGCAACACTATCGATAAGATGTCCTTGATTGTCAGTACCAAACATAAGTGAAGTATAATAAACATGTTTAACATGAGCTCGTTTTGCTGCATCTATTGCATTTATATGATTTTTAACACGAAATTCATGTTCGATGCTTGGTACAGAAATAATTAATAGTTTTTCTGTATCTTTAAATGCAACATCTAATAGTTCTGGTTTACTAAAATCTCCTTGACGTATTTCGATACCAGATGAATTGATCTCTGATGAAAGTTTTGATGGATCACGAACAACAACTGCAATATCAGATGGTGGTACAAGACGAAGAAAATGTTTTAAAACATGTGAACCCAAACGACCAGTTACACCAGTAAGAAGATATTTCACCATTTGATTTTATAACAAAAACAGAATAACAAATGAAAAGAAAGTATAAACGAATCGACGTGCATGACCTTTTAAGAAAGAGAAAAAGTGTATATAATTCGTTTATCAACGATAAAGAAAGAACCAATAGCTTAATAGTTGTTATAACTTCTATTATACATCATGGAGGATCAAAGGATATAAAAAAATCATGAACAATTGCAATAGAGAGAAAAGCAAAATTAATAATTGAAACGGTATTTTTTTTGTTTTAATGTATGTACGTTGATGTTGAAAGTACTTACATCTGATCTATTAGATATATATATGAAACGAAACAGTAGAATTTTTAATGAAAGAATACATCTATGTGCGACATCACTGTAACACTTTGAATGAGAAATTCAACAAATAATGAAAATGAACAATAAAAGTTTATATGCTTGTGGAAATAAGTGTGGTTTCATATAGCATGAACGTGCACGTTTTTATCTATAATAATGTTCACTTTTCGTTACTTATCTGAATAGCTGAATATTCACACCCACACCCGACTAACAGAATCGATGACAATTTCTGTTGATAGTATCATGATTATTATATTTTATTGAATAAATATTATAGAAAAAAATTTAATATTTAGTTTTCTATTCACTCTTAGAGTCGTGGTACTGATGTCCTTTCGGGCAAACATACCAGTGCCCTTTACTTATATTTCATGCAGTAACAATTGCTTTTCGTTCATTAATTCCCAATCCAGGTATATTATTTAAATGTTTAACTTTTTCTATTTCATAGTAAAACTCTTTCTTATTAATTTCCGTAAAACGACTCGACTTTCTAACAAGCTTTTTGATAGTTTCAATTGAATCTATTTCATTTGGTTTTAAATCACGTTTTGGATTTTGTTGTTTCAATAAAGCGACAAATATTTCGAAAATAATCACACAACGAATACGTTCGAATTCAGATTGAATATCTTGAATTTGTTGTTCAGAAAAGTTTCGATATTGTTTATGAACTGAGATATATTTAAGAATATACATCAATGGTACGTGAATCTATAACAACGAAAAATTCGTTTATAATCTACGAAATAATATAACATACTTGATCTTTGAATACATTAATAGTTAACATTTTCTTGCCATTGTTTAAAAGATCGTCGATGGTTTTGATGAAAATAAGGGTATTCTCCATTAATATTAATATTTCATGTCGAAGAAAATTTCCTGAGACTAATATCGAGAAGAGGGATGTTATTTGTGAATATTCGATTTGTTTTAAATTTGCTCGAATATTTTTATATTCTCTGATAATATGATTTCGCTTTTCTTGTATCTCATATACAGACTGACTGCGCAAGATTTTCTTTTTCATTTGTTCTATTAAATTTTGTAGTCGATTAATAACTGGCATGTATCTCATACATTTACGAATTTGAGTTTTGCATCGAGGACATTCAGGAAAACGAATTTTTTTACTATCTGTTGAATTATTGATTGAATCAAATACCCATTTATCGAGTCCTATTACTTCAACTAAAAACTCATACATAAATTACATTGAAAATCAAAATTTCAGTAACATACTCAAATGTTTACAATCCGGTAATAGAACAAAGCATGCATTGGGCTTGTTTTCTCTACCAAAAAATATTTCTTGAACGACACTTTTGTCACAAATTCGACATTGTTTTGGACATGGTTCACCGCAAATACCAATGCCTAGATTTTCATTGAATTCGAATGAGCAAATACAAAATGAATCGTTTTTCGACTGATCGCGTCATATACTTACAATAATGGCCACATTCCAGTTTTATATCACATCGCTTATCACATGGTTCACGATTACACGGTTCTGAACATAAACGAGTACATCGAGAATGTTTGCATTTATACATGCATGGCTAAAAACATGTTAATAAATGATAGAATGCTCTGCATTTTCACTTCGAAATTTGCCAACAATCGTTAAAAAAATATCAATTTATGATTGCAACTCGAGAAATAGAGTGACCGATTTTTGCTTTCTCACTGAAGGTTTATTATCCTATTCCTCAACAAAAAAACAATAGGTTGTTAGTCTTTTATTATCGAAAATTCGATTTGAAGTTGAGCATTTTCAAACAACGATACTCACCTTTCGACATGGTGGACATGGGTCACTACATTGCTTTGGGCATTTTGAATGAACACAGAATGTTTCACAGTTGCGTGTACAAGGTAGACAATTCGCCGTGCATGATGCTTTGCAAGCCTGAATTAAAATTCAATTCTCATTATTAAATTCATCGACATCAAATAAACTTACATGTGAGCAGATTAATTTACGTGTACATTTTTCTTCACATGGAATATGTAAACGTTTTGATCGACATTGACCACATGTGCCTCTACATTTATGTCCACATGCTAGTATATCATTGCACGATATTGGACAAGAGAAGCGTTCTAATTTTTTGACAGACGAAGCAGTATTACATGGAAGTTCTACAACATGATTACAGACAAGATGTTTTAAAGTTAGCTCTTGACAATCTTGAACAGTCGGTGTTTCTCTACATCGATATTTTATTTTGTGACCACATTCTGTGATAGTTTTTTCAACGAGAAGCCGACATGGATAATGTTGAGTCGGATTCGAATAATGACAACTTTTCATGCATTGATGGTTACATGGTAACCGATCAATGCATCTTTTACGACAAACAACTTTCATATGTCTAGAAATGAAGAAAAACAATCGATTTTTAATAATTCAATCGTTTATTGTGTTTGTCTACGTACTCGATATCATCGTTATGACACACTGATTCACATGAATGACCACATTTCAAGCGGATCATACACAGTTTATTACAACCTCCTCTGGGCCGCTTCTCAAACGATTTTGGTGTATCAGCGATAAATTTCTCTTCAGGATGTTGGTGGCATGATAAAGTTAACCCTACTAATCAAACATAGAAATACTTTATTAAATAAACAACGAAACAAACCTTGACCGATTGCATTTCTTTCAGCTAATGAACCGACAATTTTCTTCCACATATCTTCGACCTCTGCTAACAAATTCATATTACCAATAACAAAAAGACCACAACGTGCGCGAGATAAAGCCACACATATTCGATTATGAATTGCAAGAAATCCGATCCTTTTTTCAGCATTACTTCGTACTAATGATAATAAAATAATATCATTCTCTTCTCCTTGATAATTATCCGTCACCTGCAATGAAAATCAATGATCATTTAAAATAATAATCATATCCAGCCTTACCATAATACGAACTCCTTCAAGAAGTTCCACTGGTTTAGCTAGTTTAGCTATACATTGTCGTTGACCAACATACATGACTAATATAGTGATTTGATCTGGTCGATAACCTTGTTTTATGAAATATTTTGCGAGTTCAACAATATATCTCGCTTCAAATTCATTTCGTTTCGAACTTCCATCATCGACATTCATTTCCATATGATCATGGCTGATAAAGAAAACACTATTTTCTACACCACGAATGTCCGGTCGTTCTGTAAGTACACTTTCATGATCTTCCAAATCATCGTAGAAATGTTTCATTACATGTGAAATTTCTGGTCTCATACGATGCTAAAATAAAACGAATTTAGATGAGTCACTTTACACAGCTATTTACCTGAATATTTAATCGAACACTAGGAAAATTATTTCTAACAAATCGTTCGAATAAAGACACATCGAGATGATATTTTACACCGAGATGATAAACATTTGGACTTGGTCGTAATTGTATATGATCACCAATTAATATTAAATGTTCACATTTGGAAGTCAATGCAGTAATAATATGTGCTTCGAAGATTGCTGCTGCTTCTTCAACAATAACAATTTTATTTTCTGAAAAATTTCAAAAATAATTCAATTTTAAATAAGTATGATTTGTTTTTGCTTACGAAGTTTTTTTAAAACTCCATGATATTTAGCTGCACATGTTGTTGTCATAGCGACAATAAGACTATCTTTAAGAATATAATAATCTTCGTTTTGATAATGTTTAGCAAGTTTCCTTATAATTTTATCATATTCCTGTCGAGCATTACGAATAGAATTATGATAATGGTTCTGATATTTTAAAAGCCAATAACGATATAAATCATATCGATAATTGATCGTTAATTCCCAAATATCATCCGGAAGCTGCTGAACCGTTTCGTCAGTCAGTGTAGTTGGATGTTCAAGAATTAATCGGACTACTTGATTATAATTATAAGGCTTTTTTGTAACACCGTGTCTTTCGTATTCATTCCCATTCATCGATACTATTTTTTCACCAGTCATTTTCTTTGAATCTCTTGTTTCTGATTTATTAAAAATCGGTGAACCGAAATAGTCATCATTTAATTCAATTTCATCTCGACGTCGTTCTTCCTCTTCTTCTTCTTCATTCTGCTCAATACAATCAACATTCTTGGTGAATTGTTTATTTTCATATGTTTCTGTTTGGTGTGCTTCTTCTGAATAATTTGCGTAATCATCATTAAGACCAAGCCAATTCAACATACCCGTTTCAACAAAACCTTCTTCGTCCGAAGCATATAAAGATGGAAAATGTCTCAGATTAATAATATCATAGTTGATGAAGGATGAAAATGGAAGAATATTTGATCGAGACTGCTCGATTTTATAATTTGCTTGTTTAAGACTTGCATCGCATGCAAACTTTTTCACAAGTGTGGGTTGTTTTTGATGATAGATACGGTCCGGTATAGAACGATTATTACGAGCACATTTACGTGCATTCGATAGAAAAAATGGTTCGATGGCTTTATTTTTACATCGACTACCAACGCGGATAATACCTAAAACCAAATATCAATTCAGAATCCCATTAGAAGACAACAATTTTACCTTCGGTTAGGTTCAGCCGATTTTTAATTAGTTCGAGAAATTGATCAAGAGCATGATTTGTTTGACAGATCAATAAAATAGGCGTCGATTGCTCAGATGATGGGCACCAAACGGATCGATTATGCAGTAGCATTTCTACTATTCGTACACCAAGATATGTTTTACCAGTACCGGGTGCTAGAGATGAAGAAAAAAAAGTTGTGGCGGGTGTAAGTGTGGATGAGGGTGTGGGTGGGTGTATTTACTTTATGTTCACCCACAACCACACCCCGGGTTTGTGTTTTACAAAATGTTTAAAATAGAATCTAAATGTTCAACATATGACTTACGGCCTTGTATAAGTGCTACTTTACGTGTTAATGCTGACATCAATGCTTCGTGTTGTTTCGGATTTAGATGTAATTCATCGCTTGTTGGCCATTGATTAGTATCTAATATATTAACTGATTTATATTTTTCTGGAACTAGATCTGATTGTGGATAGTCTATATGAAATTTTTTGCTAAGTATTCGTCGTATGTAACGTCGAAACCGAAAACGACCAACTTGAATTAGTTCTGTTTTATCGATAGTGAAAACGCCTTTGACTTTTGATTTCGGTTCGATAAGAAGTGGAGTAAAATCATATGTTGTCGTTGAAGTAACATAATTCGGTGGAATATTTTCATTATTTAATTTTAAAATAAAGGGTTCGAGAGGAAATGTTTGATCAATAGGAATTGTTTGTAAAACATTGAGAATTGGTCGATATGCTTCAAAATAAATTGCTGTTTCAATTATTGTTAATGGACGAGAAGAATCAATTTCATCAAGATCAATTTGACCTTGATTGCAATTATTGATATTTTCAAGTTTTCGTACCTAAATATAATTTTATGAAAAAAAAATAAGTTAATCCACATATAAAACTTACAGAAATACAGAATGTCCGCTCAATCTGGTCTCGACTGTCAATCGTTACAAATGTATATGTTTGAAAATTATCATTACTTAATACCAATAAATTTCCATATATTAATCGTCGACTATTTGCCCACGATATTCTCGATACCCTTTGTCTATCCAAACAAAGATCGTAAACAATACCAGAACGAGGATTTAATTTTGAGCCGTATGAATAAACATTTTCATAGATGTGTATATTATAATTTCTACGTTGTGATCCAGACAAATACTGTTGAATGCCTTCACGTAATGGACCAATAAAATCTTCATGTAATAGACGAAAATGAATCTAAATGAAGAGAAAACCTTTTGAACGAAAAATAAAATAACATGATACTTACATTGAGATAGTGTTGAGGATTATCGTAAACTCCATCAATGATATTTTTTTGAAGAATTGGCCGGCTTCCAGATAGAAGTTCTTCTAATCTGGGTACGATGAATAATTTTCGATAATCGTCTAATTCTGTATCATTATCAAACGGATTTGTAGTTGTTATTGTTTCGATTTGCATCGATTGGTTCGGTTGTTCAGTTTCGATCCTTCGTTTAAGAACTTCATCAAGTATAACCTTTGTATTTACGGCTTCCTAAAGAAGAAGAAAAAATAATATTTATGATTATATTGGAATGTATTTAACATACAAATGTAAATAAATTGATTTTTGTAAATTCAAATTCAATGCGTTTAAAAATTTTCGCTAAATCAATTGCTAAATTAGGTAATAAAGCAAGAAA
>CAJNOI010000820.1:0-25228 GCA_905250115.1 Adineta steineri | reverse complement strand
AGTTTAAATCAAATGGGTAATCTTCAACGAAAACAAGGAAAAAATAATGAAGCTTACGATTTGTTTCAAGAAGCTTTGACAATTTATGAGAAAAATTCCTCATCTCTCGAAGCAGATATTCCATATACTCTTACGAGTCTTGGTATTATTAAATATAATCAGGGAGATTATGATGGATCTTTGAACTATTTTAATCGAGCAGTAAATATACGCAAAAAATTTTATTTGACTAATTGTAGTCAAATAATTCTTAGTCTAAATTGGATTGCATTTATTCATTATCAGACACAATCGTATGATCAGGCAATTGAATTTTATGAACAATGCTTACAAATTGCTAAAGCCAATGCTGTTCCAGGGCAGTTAACTACTGATGAGTTTCTTGGGAAATTAAGTGGTATTAAACGAGCTCAACTTCAGTATGAAAGTTCCCTAGCATACGAACTAAACTGTTTGTTAATGCGTGAAAAATTTCTACCACCCAATCATCAAGATATTGGTAAAAGTTTAAGTAATATCGGTTTATGTTATGAACATCTTAATCAACGTAAATTGGCACTTGATTATTATAAACGAGCATTATTCGTTTATGAACAATGTCCATTAGCTACGCATGATCGATGGACTATAGAATTAAAAATTGAGGAACTTTCTATAGAAATGAATCAATTCAACATTTAAATCTTCAGAATTTGTTCAAAACAACGATAATAAAACAGTACAGACATTAAACACGAATTTGATTAAATAAATTTAATAAAAGTCATGAGATTGTATGTTGAGGATGTGAAAATGAGTGTGCGTACTGTCTATTCTTTTAGGTCCACACCCTTAAAATGAGTAAAATTGAAGAACATCACTTAAGAACTTCTAGTCATAGTCTATATGAATTGGTTTATAAGTTTCAACTAAACGTGTATAGGGTGCATACATCACTTGCTGTCACTTCACGACTGTATACTCGAAAGTCATCCACAACACCTGCAAATGGGCCTGGCAATACTTGATTGCCTGGAAGTGTGGTGCAGCTCATACAGCCGTTTAAACAGCCACCTAATGTCACGTAATTAACCCAACTCGACGCAGTCTGATAAGTTGTCGCTGCTACTGATCCAACTAAAACATTATTGATATATAGTCGAAGTCCATTTGTCGAACTCCACGTCTGAACAATATGAGTAAAATCGGTCAGTGACAGAGTTGAATACGATATAGCCACATAACTAGTATTTGTCATCATTTGAACTATTAATGAACCATTCGATGAGAAGCCGATAAAAGGAGCACAAAAATCAGTACCAGAACTATTGGTCGATACGTGTACGATTGTCCCCGCAAGTGACTGTGGCTTCACCCACAGTGAAAAGCTGAATGGCTGATGGGCTATGCCAAGAGCAAGAAAACCTGATGCTTGGAAGAATGAAGTGGAAATACCCATGAATGAAATAGCTTGTAGAGTTCGACCACTGACTAGATTGTAATTTGAAGCGACAGATGAGACGGAATTTGGTCCGAGATCAAGTAGTGGTGAACTTCCATCGAAGCTGAAACGAGCCGCCAAAGTGGCCTGTTCCAAAATTTCACACGCAGACTTTAGTCGACCACTAACGGACAGCTCGTCAATGTAACCCTGTAATCATCGAAATTATTCATATTTTAATTTAGTTAAACTTGGTATTAAAAAAATCAAACTCATCCGTTCGTTTTCGAAAGAAAGTCTCTATTTTTACACCTAAGATGTGTAGTCTATTGTTAATGCGATTCATGTTATGTTTAAAGACCAGCACTCATGCAAAGCCTACGGGCTCTACAATACCTGATCGATAATTTGGTAGGTTGCAGTTAATGAGGTTATACAATGTTACTGTAATAATAATTTGTGATCACATCTCAGTAATGGTTGGGAATATGTATTACTAATCGGGCAGATCATTCAAATATTTTTAATGAAAACTGTTTGATGGCTACTTAAACTTCGTATCTGACTATCATAAGAGAGATAGGATCAATTTCTATGGAGTTGAAACAGAATGTTTCTTAAACTGGGTGTAAAAATATTATCCTTCAGTATAATAACATAGATGATCGAGTGTTTTAATACATACCTGGAATGTGTCGACACTCGCTACCAAAACAGGAATATTGCCAATTTGAAAGCTGCCAGTGGTCGCTTTCAATCCAGAAGAGGTTGAGCCTCCTGATAGAAAAATTCCATTGCGGTAGACTGACAGTATTCGATTTGTGGCATCATATACGAAAGCTGCATGCACCCAATTATTGATCAAAATGGCTGGTGTATTCGTATTGACATCATCACCATAAAGACCAAAGTAAAGTGGATAGATCGAGCCGGTCAGACGAAGTGTCATATGCAGACATTGATCAGCTGCTGCTGTGGGACAAAGACCGCAGATACTCTGGTGTAATGGATTAGTCAGACCAGTTGGATAAATCCAAGCATCTATAGAAAAGCTTGTATTTGCCAAAGGAATGTACGAAGTCGACACCATTTGACTAGAATTAGCGACGAATGAAATGGCTTGACCAGCGTAACCTTGAACGAATGTAAGATTAGGACTACCTGATGCAACGCCATTATGCAAATTGAACTCATCAGCATAGTTGTTTTCAAAATGCCATTTAGCCAAGATTGACGCTGTAGATAACCAAGTTTGATTGAGACAAGTAGTATTACATATGGGCAGAGTCGTTGTTGTACCTTATAAATATCATCATCATTTTTTAAATATATAGGGGTGTGAATACTGTATTCATCTAGCAGCCACATCCACAACCATCTATTTTCATCAAACTACACACATTACTTACTCGTTGATGTACTAGTGCTTGTTGTACTTGCTGAAAGTTACATAATAATATTTCAATATCTAAATGAAAATCTTACTTGTAGTTGTAGTAGTTTGAGAAGTAGTCGATGTGCCTAGAATTTATCATAAACTAAGATGTTTATCATCAGTTAAGCAAGTTTTCCCTACTTATACTTGTCGTACTCGTACTTGTTGCACTGGTACTAGTACTTGTCGTACTGGTACTCATTGTTGATGCTGTTTGAGAATAAAGTCATGTAAAGAAATGTATTTAGAAACAATAAAACGTCTACTTGTATTTATCTTTGAAGTGATATTGTGTATCATCTCATGGATTCAGCCCAATATCAGATCACACTCTGAGCATTCTTTTTTATTGATTAACTCTCTGCACAAATCTTAAGTTTTCAATAGAACTAACTGTATTTATACATAAAAAACAAATGAACATTTTCTAATGTCATATAGCGACAAAAATAAGATTACCGATTAACTATTCTTTCGATAAACTACTATCTATAATCACAATAGAAGAATGATATATGTTACATATTCAATTCGAAATTAACTTATAATAGTTCTTTATCTAATTACTAATGATCTTTTAATTGATTAACAAAATCAATAGTCATCATTTATATCTCATCATAGGTTGTTACTGAACCAAAAACTTTACTCAATTATCTTTTTATTCCATTTGATGAACAAAAAGATAAAACAATCAAGATGAAGACAATAACTTTAATTGGTACATACTTAATATTTGTGTTGCTGTTGTTTTTGATGTCAACCAGAATGTGAGTACAATAGCTAAACCTATTCCAGCTAGTAATGATCCAACAATGCAACATCTAAAACACCAATACCAGGCAAAGGATGTCTTCTTTCGATCAACTCTATCATCATCATCTGTCCAAACAATACGTTCGATCGGTAAATGACTTCCATGTATGGTCCATGCTGGATCCGATGACCAGTCGGAATATTGTCGATATGTCATTATGTGTAATGTCAATGGATTGGTCGCTAATTCCGATCTGAATTGAATAAAGTAAAAATATGTATATTTTATATAGTAAAAATAATCAATAATGACTTCATTTCAACGGCTTCGGACATATAATGTAAATTTCATATTTTGAGTAAACACAATTCATCAATCTAATCAAAAGATTGGTCTAGAGAATAGAAAAAAAAGTGTAACAGACTGTGTGTTCGATTGAGAAATTCTTTGTTTATTAGAAATGGATGAAATGTATGTCACAATTGGAAGAAGGCAAGTAAATACGAAATTGTTTTGCTCTATTAATTAAATTCGCAAGTAGGAATTTTAAAAAGTAAACATATTCTGACAAAATTGGATGTTATTAAATACTGATTCAAATTAATTCTGAAGTCCAAAATTTTACCTTTTCTAACTAAATTATGAATATATCTAAATTTAATGTATACTAATTATTCCATACATATAACGAATTGATTGTATTCTTTTATTGAGCATGTCAGATATGCAACAGAACCAAAAAAAATTGAAGTGTATATTTGCATGTTTGTGCTTCATTGTTTTATTTCTTTTCGTCGTATTTTCTACATCAATCTTCAGAACAAAAAGAATTCTCTTCGCAAAATAAAATCTTTTCATTTGATTATTGTTGCTCATGAATTAAAAAATCGTACGTATAAGGTCTGTAATCAATTATTTTATTCACTCATCGAATAAAAAATGCGTTGAATTGTGACATTCGAATTATGATTAAGATTATAAGTTATTAAGCCAGATATATTAGATTAGTTTCGATTTCGATTACGTTTTGACTATTTGAGTTTGCTTCGACATAAATATTTTGCATATTCAATAAAAGAACGGTTTGTCTTTGATTTTTTTTTCTACATTTGGAACAATATTTGCATATATAATAATAAATTTTCATTTTATTTTATCTTAATTGATATGAGAAAATTTTGTTATTAATGATTGATTACTTCATTATGAACTCAATAATACCAAAATCTAATCTTCAAGCATGGAAAAGACTGAATATTCAATAAACTACCTTGAGGGTGTAAGTAGCTGTGAGAGTGGATGATGTAGTTGTGGCTGAGGATGAGTCAGATTGAGAATATCCTTGTCCACTCACACCCACGCACATCCATACTCACCCTATGCATATTCTTCAGGGTGTGGGATGTGGGTATGGGTAGGTGAAATAAAATACAGACATCCACACTCACACCTACACTCACGTTGGATACTAATGTGACTGCGTGATTTTATATCACATGAGCCTAACCCACGCCCACCTCCTCTCAGAGGAAATGAATGCATTATGATGACCACTCGCCTTCAAATTCACGTCGGCATCCGCTACAATTTTTTTGCTTCTGACGAATGGTACATAACCAATATTGTTTGCTCTGTTGCAAGCAACAGCAAAGCTTTTTTCTCTCGTTCTGATGCGAGTCAACAACCAGTAAGTCAGAATTTATGCAACGATCACCTTCATCTTTCAAGATGTGATGACTAATAATTGTTAAAAGATTTCGTTTTGCAAAAAAATCATAAACGTGTCTTGTGCTTTATCATAAAAAGCAAATATTTATTCTCCGCTTATTATGCTGCTCTCTCTGTCAACGTGTAACCACTCCGATCACGAACGTTTTCTCCATATAAACGAAATGTCTGAGTGCACACATTATTCACTGCATGTTGGTACCTTAATAGCATTACAACGTATGAAAAATGTTGTTTTTTCGAAAATACGCCTATTAAACATATTCTGTCGATATTTAGTGAAAATAATCTTCATGATTAATACAAAAACAAGAAGAAACAACTTCATTGAAAAAACATTGATGAAAGAAACCATTCAAAACGATTACGTCGTATTATGCATATTGGTGAAAGATAGTTGGTAAGTGATTAAAACTAAAAAAAGAAGAAATATAAAGTGATAAAAATTATCCCATTATGAATATACAGAATTGTCACATACTTTCTGAGAATGCTTGTTTAATAGAATTTTGACTTGCTAAGGGCATGGAATAGTATTACCAAAGGCCAAAACTTCTAGGCATAAAATAGATACTATGCATTCTTGATCTAAAGATTCTTTTCTCTTGCTTTAAATCAATCGTAATGTTTTACAACTGCCTTATTCTTTATGATATAGGTAGAAAAAAGTTCTTCTTATTATAAACATAGTCAATAAAGTGACTGATGAGGAGATCTTGCCAATTGTAGAATCGGTTTTCGAATGAAATCTACTGGGTCTGAGACTATTGGCTATGCTGATTCTGAATCGGACTATGAAAAGCGCTGTTAGGACTTTCTCTAATGATTTTCTAGAATGTCAAACGTTTTATCAGATGTTATCTTTTTGTCTGCTGAAATTATGGAGCAGTTTGAACTATTTATAAAATAATAACTGCTTGTATTTTAAGTTGATTTTTTTCTAAGAAATACAGTCATTTGTATTCATATAACAGATGCATATAATAACATTTGATATAAAAATACAAAAGTTTATATCATTTGTCTGTAGCTCATTTTTGCAGAAAGAAAACTCTGTTGATTTATGCACATTTTTATCTGCTCTATAATCTGAGCAGACTAAAGGCAGCATCTGATGAGATGTTCAGTATTGTAGAAAACTGGTTTCTATAAAGCTATTATGCGAAGGTCTAACAGCACTTCTCATAGTCATATTCAAAATTACCATAGCCGATAACCTAGAACCCAGTAGATTTCATCATAAAAATGATTTGACAGTTGGAAAGGTTCCCTTGTGAGATAATAATATCGATTATTATTCCGAACACTTTCAATCTTTTTTCATTCTTCTGAAGATTATTATATCGTGTATGCATTCAGTGGGAGTCAGGCATCTGCATGTGTAGGCGACAAATCGATATCATTCGTTTTCTTGCTCATCCACGTTTTCGTTCCTCTATATCTGTGTAGAGGTGTCTATTGACTCTTGCCTTTTGGTGATGACTAAAATACAGCTACGTTGTAGATAAGTTGGTTTTTATCACAATTTACATGATAAAGGTAGGTGTTTAAAGGAACAGCATAGACTAACAGCACATTTCTCATATACAATAGCGCTGTATTACCTGTAGTCGGTGTTGGTAAGATGCAGAGTGTCATATCATCGATCAATAGCTGACCAGTTTCATAAGCTTCAGATAAATTAAATTTAATTCTAATCACAAGAATTTGTGTGAGTCTTACTTGTTACTTTGTCACTAAGTATTATATTTCTTGCAGCTTCAAAACCATGATTACCATTTGAGTTAAGCCAAAAATCATTGGTAGCACCTAAAATGAAAATATAACAAGATACTTTTCTATTACTACGGCAAAGCACATATTTTCATACTAAAAGGCAAATATGCTGACGAAAGAACGTATCCAACTGTCGAGCGCCAGTCGATGGTGTGCGTGTGAACGAAATCGAAGAACTACACACTCCATACCAACACCCAACATCCACACCCACATTCACACCCACAATGGTGAAAAACGCATCTATATTCGAATTAACCTTTAAAGGCGCATGTTTTTTATCTTCTATTTGATTACTCACTAAAACTACCATATAATATTGGGACTTTTACCATAAGAAAAATACAACATGTTCCGTTCCTTTTCTTGTCCTATCGATAACAGTATTTTATTACGACGTGCTACGTAAGATGCATTTTTTATATCTATACGTAAGGTCAAATTTCGTTTTTGTATTAGCTAAAATCATTTCGATTTACTCTTTCTCCCTACAAACAATGGCATTAATATTAAAGATCATTTTGTAACTCTTTCATTTGTTACTTATTGTAATATTTTTATTTATTGTAGAAAATCGGCTGGATGTATTATGCGATTCATTACATATTATACCAAGTGAAGACGAACGACTACTTTGTTTATTTGATGAAGTATACATCGAAGCAACCAAATCCAACAATCAGTTAATTATTATTTACAAGTAAGAATAACAATATATTTGAATATGACATAGTCCCAGTTAAGGATGTATCGAACCAGTGCCCTGACCGAGCCTCTTGGCCTCGGATTCAATTAGCCTCAGGCTTGGGCTTGGCTAGACTCGGGTTCGATCAGGGATCAGGCTCGAGGTCGGACTGGGTCAGGGATTGGGTGGGAGGATGGGTATGAGTGGGTGTGGTGAATGCGGGTACTATCCTTTTCACTCTCACCCAAAATTTCGCCACCATTCTCACCCGCGCTCTCACTCATACACTCACCTACACCCACCCACTCCCGTACCTATCCTGACACTCGAGTCCTGACCGAGCTCGAGTATGGCCAAGCCCAAGAGGCTCGCGCTTAGTACATCCCTACGCCCACTTAAGAAAGTTGGTAGCACAATATATATTGTTGCGATGCCCTTAAAAAGTTGTTTTTTATGCGCATTGCGGTACACTTCGACATAATTCCTTGCTTTAGAACATAGAACTTCAACAAGAAGATACTGTATAGATATTTTAACGAGACTTAAGTTATACGTGACATATGATAGTACCTTGAAGTCGAATGTTCTGGTATATAATGCTCTCCAGACCCTATTTCTCACGTTCTGTGATGAGTAGTTAATTAATTAAATGTCTGGCACAATCTGTGACGCTTTACAATGATCTTTGACTTCTGTCTGTCGCGTCTGTGAGGAGCGCAACGCAATGGATGCGAATATATATCACTAAACACTTCAACATTATTTTTAGTTCATGTTTCACAAAAAAATTAATCGTATTACCAGTACCAATATTTTGAATAGATGTATTTCCAGCTGTTTGAAATTGTTGAATTGCCCCATCTTAAAAACAAATAGAATGTTTTAATAAGGGTTTTAATCTAAACTATTTATAAGATGCCGTTTAGAAAGAAAGTTATTTCCATTCCTTTTCATGAAAATAAAACCAAACTATTCATCAAAGTTCTAGAGATTAAACAAACGTACAAAATTATAAATTACATATACAAGACTTTCAAATAAAATCAGTAGTTTCTATTCGTTTTTTCTCTGAAAAAGTCACTATCATGGAACAAAATTGAATAATCATTTTCAGATTATTTTTTATGGTTTAAAAATCCTTAATTTAGATATTAACTACCAAAAGAAAAAATTATCAATCTTCGAGCAAAATCATTTGTTCATACATTTATAAATAATTCGAATTATCTTTTTTTTTATTTTATAGAACGTCTACGACATTATGTCATCGTTTCAAATCAAGATACAACATAATAATTTAGTAGATGAATCATCAAAAAATAATTTCAGACGAAAGGCATCTGTATAACTCAACTGGAAACTTTGGAATATTTATTCAGTTTTTATATTTTTCAATGAAAAATGTTTCCTATTGATATTATCGATATAATCTACACATCAAAATCTTCTTTACGTCTTTCTACTTCGTTGGCAATTAAACTCAGTAAAAAGGGTATAAAAAATGTTTTTACAATATCTAAAATTTTATTTTTCATTTATTTAGTACTTAATGAAATGAATCTTTGAGAAGTAAATCTACATATACCATCATTATGAAACTATTAAATCAGAATCTCAAGTGGAAAAATGAAATTCGATTTTGTTAAGGATAAAATCTTTATTATTAGATTATTATTTCCAAGAAAAAAACAAAATGTTTTTTTTTGTTTTCTCCGATAAAATTTCGGTAAGTTTATTTCTATTTCATAAATACTATCTGAAAAGAATGTCTCTTTTTTGTAGAATTGATTGATCTTTCATGGAAGATGAATTAATGATACGTACTTTGAAAAGCAACCACAGAAGAATCATTTGCATCAGAAAAACCATATTCTTCCTACAATGAAGAAGCTAAATGTCATAAATAAACATTGAACAACGTACCCGTCCTAATGACACATTTTCTGAGCGAGGATCTACATTTTCTTCAATACCTTCATCATCCAGTATTTGCTAAATATATTAACAATTTTAATATGATAAATAAATTAAAGAATATGTATGTTTCATCAACTTACATCCATTCGGAATCTTGAATTTGTCATTTTTTCTAGGAAAACCAATTAATTAAATCTATGTTGTCAATCTTTAATTGAAACTGAAGATTTATTCAATATATGACTTCAGTTATCTGGAACAATCTATTTACAAATTAATATGTGTCGTATAATAAATGTACATTTAGAAGGAATATTGTAAATGAAAAGGCTGTTCTCTCTGGTGCTCAATCATCTCAGGCTGTACATTAGAGCATATTATAATTAGTATTAATCAATCGATCTGTCTGATCATTACCGCATGCACCATCATCGTAATGCTTTCTTATATATCGAATAAATGAAAATAAAAAGGATGCTTCATGTATGATTGTTAATTCCAATATGATCAAACAAAGTTTTCAGGGAAGTATAGAGTATCGACTGATATACAGTGTTTTAGAATTATTCCATCAGAAAGCTTTGGTCTGATCGACTCGGATATATAATACCATCTATATGTATGTGAATCATGTAGACGAAATACATATAGTGACATCTTCTATCTAACATCAGTTTTCTCAGTTTTCTACTGAAAATTTTATTTAATTATTAAAATTATTAGATAAGAGTTTTTATTCTAATAAATAGTATTCTTATGAAATATTATTCAGATGTCGTTACTCTTAACAAATTTTCCATTGGACGGGGAAATTTCCAACATGTTGACGTAACGAACTAAGATAAACTTCAAATATTTTTCTATTAAATCTTGAAAATAGTTCTCTAGAACCAGACAACCTTTATGTACAATAATGCTACAAGAATAATCATTCAATATTTTAGAAAAATTTCTTCTCCAATATGGTTATCATAAGGTAGACAGTATTCCAATTGATGCTATTCAGATATTAGTTTGTATCGTTTTAGCAGAAAGTATGTTTATTTAGGGACAAGTATAACATGAAATATACATTTGAAAAAAAGCTGCACCCCGTACTTCAGTTAAATCCTTACCATATAAAGGTGTTTATCAAACGCGTGTTGAGGTACTCAAAGCAATAGGACCATTACACCCCTGGTTTGTTGGCTCTGTTGTTTTTTCTCTATCAGTTCCATCTTATTTAATGAATATTTTTTGTGTCCCATTATTAAGACTAGAGAGTACAGTTAGTTTGTTTTAAGACCAATAAGTGTGCGAAATAGATGGTGGGTGTATGTGTAAGCATTTTGTATATATCGCACCGATATTCATTTTCAAGGTGTCAAAGCGGAGATTTACCAGCTATGAGGATCCAACCCAGACCGATCTATGATATGTGAATAAATAGGGGTGGGTGTGGCGTGGAAGTGGGTGGGATGTGGGTGTGGGTGTAAATGCTTGTTGTTCTCTCACTTACATCCACCCTTTTAAGATCTGCTTAGACAGCATTAGTTTGTCTATCAAAATACATGAAACAATTTAATAAATACTATTGATTCAGAAAACACGACGTGACTATTTTAGACTATGTTAATTATATGAACAGATATAGAAATAAGCACAGGGGAATTTCCGTTTCTAAAATTTATGCTTACAAATCATGGAATATTATTATTGAATAGTTTGTCACGTACTTACAAAGCTAACTGCCTGTTGATTGAATGTGTTCATAGGAAAGATAAAATAAATTCTATATCTAACACGTACTTCTCTCTCTCACTTATTATTTAACAAAGGATGCATTTATCAATGAAGGTAACAGAATAAAAAATTATTAGAATGAATACATGGTTCATCTTCACGTTTATCGAACTTTCAATAAAGGCACTAGTCACAATTCATGGTATAGAATTAATACATGATACAGACATATTGCCAAATGCACAGTATTTTGATTGTTTGGATTATACAAATGAATTTACGAATACACGTGCCATCAAATATTGCATTCAACCGAAGAACATCACTAATTATACAAAACAAATAAATGCAGATGATCAAATACAATGTGAAAATGGTGGCGTTGCATATTCGTTTTCATCACTTTTCAAAGATCACATCGATCCAAGTACTGTACTTTCGACCTTTCATTCCGGGATTGAACAGGCAGATCGATATGGAACCTATTATTTTCGTCGTAAAGAAAATGATTCATCTGCTTTGATCGGCGATGATGATTATGTATGCAAGTGAGACAATTAGATATTGAAATTTTCATATGTAACATATTATTTAATATCTATATTCTAGTTGTTCTTCTTCGAAAGGTGTTTTTGGTCGTCATTGTGAATATAAGCTTTATGTCGGTCATACACTTGCTGAAACAGCTCGTCTAATCAAAACACAGAATAACAGCCATGCACTGGCCGGTCAACTTCAACGTCGACGGATGTGCTATACTTCCATTGATTGTGAATATGGACTTTTATGTTTGGATTGGAGAGATATTTGTGATGGTAATTGATTAAAATATTTCTATTGTGTTCTATTTTTCATGTTAAAGGTGCGCAAAACTGTATGAATGGTGTAGACGAAGAAAATTGTGGTAAGGTGGAAATGAATGAATGTCTTGAGAATGAATTTCGGTGTCAAAATGGTTTGTGCATTCCTGAAGAGTATTGGTTAGATGGTTAGTTGTATATATTTTATCCGAGTGAAGTATTTCACTCATTGTACTATCACATATTTATCAGCTTATAAAATGGATTCAGTTTGAGATAATCATATATTCTGAAAATGTACTGAGAGATGTTTTATTCTATAAAATAATCCTTTGACTTCCGAATTATTTTTTTGTTGGATTGAATTCAAGTAAATCGTTGGATTAGCCACTTCCAGACATAAGGGTATACGTTAGACATATCTCATGTGTTCTCACAGGTGATTAGTCGATTTGCGCAATGTAAGTTACATTGAATTCTATTAGGCTGAACGGACATTTTAACTGTTGAAGTTTATTAATTGCAAAACTGATAGTGTTTTCATGAAATAGGAAAAAACAATTTTTATGCTGTTTTACACATAAAGAAATACCACAAAAACTGGATTGTATGTTGCTAAATATTGGACGAGCTTTAGTACTGCAATGTCCACACCTTCCTTCAGGTCCAGCAACAGGTGTATGTGCTAATTTTTATGAATTACATTATGAGAAATATAAAAAAAAACAGGTGTAGCTTTTTTTATACCAGGGAAGTCAAAGGGTTAATCTATATCATCTTAAAGATATAGTTCTCTACTTAACATATGAACAACTCTTGTGTTTTTTAGGTGAATTTGATTGTCAAGACACATCTGATGAGCTTACTCGATCCGATTTTGAAGAGTCTTGTCCTCGAGAGAAAGGTATGGAATGCGATGAACATATATGTCAAGAAGCTACATCATTTTCTTGCGGAGATGGCCAGTGCACCTTACCATATACTTTTACTAAATCTTTATCCAATCTGATAAACGGGGATGATCAAACATTCATCTGTAGTACATTACGTGATTTGGCATTTTTTTGTGAAATTCATCAACCTATGCGATTATGGACACTAAAAGACGGCTTTTGTGTATGGTTTTCTGCTTCATGGAGTAATCAAGTCAGTGGTACTTTAGACAATTTGTGTGAATTTCTTCTAAAATGTCGACTCTCACGCAGTCTGTCTACAATTTGCCCAACGGATGATATTATATCCTTATTATTAAAAGGCGATTGTCGATCAAAACTTGGTTTAATCAAGTATCCACCAGGACCACTGCTCGGTCCTCTGATGAACACTTATTACGACTCAGACTATCAATTAACACCTACTTTGCTACCTAACTATGCTATTACAAGAGGTCAAATGCGATGCGCTGGCTTTCAGTTAACTATAACTGGGAATGGTTTCTTGATTCCCGAGCCTAAAATTTTTCTCTTATCTCTTAATACAAAAGTTGATCGACGTATATGTCGATATGCAGCAAGCCCTAATTCAGAGTCATCTTTTATACGCAATTATTCAATTCTCGCTCCTCATTTTGATACTGTATGTTGGCACAAATGGCTTCCATACTTTAATCTTTCCACTGTTGAAGAAGTGGTTGCTTCATGTAGCGAAATGTGTTTATCACCGCATCGCATTCATGATGGTATTGGCAACTGTAGGGATGATAATTTTTTCGATGAGACAACCATAATTTCACCTATTCAACATTATAATAATCATTGTCTAAATTGCCTTACACACAAACAGGAAGCGATTTGCTTGCCAGTATTTTATATTGGCACAAAATCGTCGATTTGTGCAGATGGTGAAGATATATATTTAGGTGAAACTAATATTGCTTTGCAAACTTTGAAATGTAACAGTAAGGATGCAACTGAATGTCATATAATTCGTAGTCACATTATTCAACCATCTATTAATAAAAACAATATGACAATTATAACATCAGTCTCCTCTTCTAAAGTACTTCCATTTGCACAGTACTGTGATACATTCTCTGATACTGCAATAAGTATTGATGAGAACGTCGAACATTGTTTATATAAATGGATATGTGCCGATAATGAATATCGTTGTCTTACAGGACAATGCATCCCTTTTATTTGGCTGTGCGATGGTAAGATAGTTGTTTTTACATTGTGATCATGGTGTTGAACTGAATATCTTTAGGTGAATGGGATTGTAGTGACGCATCTGATGAACAAGGATTATTGCTTCAAGTAGGTAATTTTACTGACAAACATAATCAGCTAGTGTTAAATTTCACCAAAATATGGACGAGTTGTTTCGAACGATATAAAGAGCAACCATTTGCTAATCTATGTAATATTACAATCGAATATCCTTGTCTTCTTGCAAATGTTGATAACCCACTTAATTTCACACTAAATCCACCATGTATAGGACTTGAAAGAATTGGAGATGGACGCATAGATTGTCTTGGCAAAATTGACGAACGCAATCTATTCAAATGTGATTCAGATGTTCTTGGTTGGGGATATGGTTGCACAGATCCCAAAAATGCGTGTATACCCTCGGCTATGCTTTGTTCTGTGTATTTTATCTGTTCAGATTATGATAAACGTATGGCGTGTTTTTATAAGGATGAGCTGAGTTGCAATGGACTTAACGATGCTATGTGTCTAAATGGCACTTGTCAACGTAATGCGCGCTGTAATAAACAATGGGATTGCTTGAATGGTGAGGATGAATATTGGTGTCATTTTGGTGTTGATTCAATAACAATGGCAGTGAAAACTTATCGAAGCAATCGTCGAATAGAACTACAATCAAAAGTGACATTAATTAGATACACAAGTTCATCTATTACGAATACTTATAAACAACTGCCACAACAATCATCTATTGATAATATTCAACAGATTTTTATGAGACTTCATTTTCAAAAGCAGATGCAAACCAACGATACTGACATGACAGATAATATGATGATAGATGAAGCATTGAAGTCAATTCGTGAAAATCCAGAGCTAATGCTGTCAGTGGAGTTACCTTTCATTTGTAATCGTGGTATTCCAATCAAAGATAATCACGGACAAACACGATGCCTTTGTTCGCCAAGTTATTATGGAGATTATTGTGAATTTCATGCTGATCGTATATCTGTTGTCACACATCTCAATTTAACGACGTATAACGGAAATCATACAACCGTCAATACTGAAAATTCCACAGGTTTAGTTTCTTGCACATTTCGTTATGCAGAACGTATAGTTGATCGACATGAATTCTATGTTCATTCAATTGCCAAAACAACTAAACAAAAATTCTATTTTTCTTATTCACGTACAGCAGAATTTAAGGAGCAAAAGCGTTTACAACGTCATGGTACACAACTATATAGTATTCGATTCGAAGCGTTTTATCTTCAATCAGTACACCATCCCGTTCTATTAGCAATGTGGCAATTTCGAATAGACTTCGATTTTTTACCAGCTTTTAGATTTGCTAAAGTTCTTCATTTCAATATGAAAAATCAAAATTATTCTTGTGATTTAATTTGTGGTCCGCATGGAAAATGTATTCGTCTAGAAAATGAAATAAAAAATATGATTTGTACTTGTGAAAGTGGATGGTATGGAGATCGGTGCGAACTATATGATGAACAATGTGAGAATTTTTGCCATCCTCAAGCACTCTGCCGACCTCAAGAACGTGGCTTTATCAATGGTGACCGACGACCAGCCTGTCTTTGTCCTCATCGATGGCTCGGTGCCACATGTCATTTAACTTATCCTGAATGCAAACAATGTCAAAATGGTGGTACATGTTATCTTACCTACGATCGATCTCATACACAACCATTCGAATGTATATGTACCAATGATTTTTATGGAGAATATTGTCAGTTTCCGAAGCGTGCTGTTCTTCTGCGAATTGACAAGTCGTCATCTTCTTCTTATTCTATAAATATTCTAGCAACTAGCATACAATACTATGATGTCACAAGTGATCTAGCTGATCTATATCTACGTAAACAACAGATCTTCCCTGATCAACCGTCTGAAACTCAGATGGGTTATGAGCAAGACAATGCTCCCTCAGTTATTCTTATTAAATCATACAATAAACATTACCAACTACAAGGTCCACTATTCCATCTTGTTTACAGTCAGCACGATGTAAATGCGTCTATTAATATGACCGTACATCTAACAAACGAAAATGAATGTGTTCATACTCATACACTTTTCGATCCTAAAATTATTCAAAGTAGGTACACATATATACAGCTACAGTCTCATTTAATTCTTTTTAATCAATAGATACAGATGCAAACATATTAGTTTTTAAATATCATGAACCATGCCAACGTCATTCACAGAATCGTTCATCAAAAGTCTGCTTTCGAGATGAAAATTATTTTTGTTTATGTAACACAACGATACACCACAGCCAATGTCTTCGCTTTGACCCTTATAGCGATAAATGTCAACATTGTCTTTCAGGAGGTCAATGCATTCGTGGGAGCCTTCAACAAGAACACGACTTTCTTTGTCTCTGTCCTAGATGTATTTATGGTAGTATATGTCAATATTCAATTCAATTAATGAGTTTCACACTTGATTCACTCATTATTAAAGATATACAAGCTCAACAAAAACTTTCGATGGTGATCTATATTTTGATTACTTTCTTGGTTTTTCTAATGGGCATCTTTAGTAATATCTGCAGCTTAGTTGTATTCATTCGGAAGACTCCACGTCAAATTAGTGTAGGCTACTATTTACTACTCGTCTCAGTTCTAAATATTATTTCACTAACACTTCTCTTTGCTAAAATAATCCATACTCTTCTTGGAAGCGCCGGTTGGCTTACAAATAATACAATTAATTTAATCATGTGTAAGTTTTTGTCATCATTCCTCTCAATATCAGTTCGTGTTAACTACTGGTTAACTAGTCTCGTTGCTATCGTTCGACTCTCTCTGGTACTATTTCCAACCAAGATAGTAATAAAAAAACCATTTATAGCACATATTTCGAGTATTGTAACCATTTTCATCCTCAGTGGAATGCATGTCCATGAATTTTTGTATTACACTATCAGTATAGCCGATCCGCAACAGATCAGTTCTCGCGCACTTATCTGTGTCACAAACTTTAATCATCGAAGCTGGTCAATCTATAATCATATTAATGTACTTATTCATCATTTAGCTCCATTTGCTATTCAAGTTACTGCAATTACATTACTTATTATATCGGCTGCTAAAAGTCGTGCTAGAACTGGAAATAATCATGCAACTACTTTTACTCAAATTTTAAGAAAACAATTCAAAACGCAAAAAGAACTTTATGTGACACCAACAATTATTATTCTTGCAGCACTACCACAAATCATTATTACATCAAGTTTTGCTTGCACTGAACTTAGTAATGCTTGGCAACGTTATGCCTTACTCGTCTCATATCTTTTCTCATTTACTCCACAAATATTTGGTTTTATGATCTATGTATTACCTTCGAGCTCATATAAAACAGAGTTTATCAATACCGAAATTGGTCGAAAATTATTTCGTATAAAGATAAATAATCAAAATAACAATCGTACAAATGTATTATTGGCTACAAAACAACATAAGACTAGATTATGACAGAAAAAGGTGTTTCTTCAGACATAATAACATTGAACTATAAGTAGGATGTAACGTGAGAGTCTTAGTATTGTTTTAACTTATCCCAATAAAATTCATCTTCAGGAAAAATTGAATTACCTAAGTTTGATTTGTGTATTTTCTTGAATCTTCTATCTATGTAGTGTTGTGCATGAACCTCTCATCGATGCGGCTTAAGAATGGAATATCCACCCATATTTACAACCACACTTACATCGAGATCCTTCCCACGCCCATACCCTCAAGATGGTGTGGGTGTTCTTCTCATTTATCATCAAAACTAATAACTACACACATGTAATGTTACAATTTTATTTTGCTTTAAGTCTTTACTGTCACAAATAATCTATAAAAAAATCAGTACTTTGTCAATGCACAAGCTTCTAAACCACTTAATTCTCTACTGTACACCCTTAGTTCATCTACTAATCCATTATAGTATCCTAATCCTCCCAGGACACCCGTTGTTGAACATCCGCCAGCTGGATATGGAATTGCTTGTAGAGTACTTGCCAATGTAAGATAGTTTGCCACACCACTGGCACCATATGATGTACTTGTAGAATCGTGTGCATACAATTCACCATTAATATATAAACTCAAACCGTTAACAGAACTCCATGTTTGTACAATATGTGTCCAAGAATTTATTGGTAATATTGGACCGAGTACATACTTAGCTATACTACCACCCCATATTTGGATGGCTAAATGAGTTGTACTGGCGAAACCAATGAACGGAAGGCACCAACCAGCAGTACCTAGAGAAAGAAAAATAGAGAATGGAAGTAACTTTATTCAACTTAGACTAAGATAAAACAGTTCTCTTAGTTTTTTACTAAAAAAAATAGGAAAACGTCCAGAGCCGGTTAAATTTGTTTAACAACTAGAAAATCAAGCAAAAATACTTTTTTTTAACTCTAGAGTTGTATTAGTGCAACTTTTTTCTTGTAAGATTATATACCATTCTTGTACATTGATATATGTACAATTGTACCAGACAGAACATTTGGACTGATATAAAGGGCAATTGAAAATGGTTTAGTTGAACTACCAAGTGTTGTAAGGCCACTGATTTGAAAATAAGAATTTATAGTGCCCGTAAATGACAGAGCTTCATTACGTTCGCCAGCTATGTTTGTTACAGAGACAGCTGTTGCTGTTAAGGTTGCACCAACATCAGTTAGATAGGAGGGTGAAGAATCCATTGGGAAATATGCAACTAGACTAGAATTGGAGGCAAAAATAGGACTACAAGTTGTAGTACTAGTGAATGATGTTGAAGTCGAAGTAACAATAGTAGCTAAAATAGAATGAGATTTTTGATTAAGTTTTACTCCTTTTAGGATCAAATTGATACATACTCGTAATAGACGTCGTTGTAGTTGTTATACTTTCGGTAGTGGTAGTTGTAGTTATAGCTGAAATATAAATTCGTAAGAAAATTTTTCATTCGTTTATGCACTTTTTTGTGCTGATTTTGAATATACAATTGACTATTCGTTTCAATATTCGTAGATTGAGAAAATTCGGACGGATTTCAAAAACTGTGGAAGTTTTGGCAAATCTATGTGGCAGTTCAGAAACATTGATGCCTTATTAGACTACTTATGATAGTGGACTTAGACATAGAACAATCGTGTGTAAGTTTTAGTCAGCGTAAAGTTTAGGACTACTGTATCTTTTACTTATATTATATTTGGAACTATCAGCAATTGAACTAGTACGTTTTATGTTATTTAAAACGACGTCTGTTGCCGTGCATACTGTGCTGTATAAATACTGAAAAAAAATTTGTACTAACTCGTAGTTGTTGTAGTCGTTGTAATGGTCGTAGTTGTTGTACTTGTCGTAGTTGTTGTAGTTGTTGTAGTTGTCGTAGCTGTGGCTGTAAATTGATAGATCTATTGTTGATGTATACAACAACTGGTATTACTTACTCGTGACCGATGATGTTGTAGTAGTTGTAGCTAAGGTAGACAGTTGCCATTTATATTATAATAATAAAAGAATTATCTAATCGCTCGAAATCAAAACTGAAAGATCTCTCGCTTGCAGCTATTGCAACGAGAAAGAAGCAAAATCCTAGAATACTGAATTCTGTAGAATTTTATGGGATTTCTAATAAACTTATATAAGTAATTGCGTGACTTAGACTTGAAATATAGAAGTTTCAATAAGAGAATACCTTTTTTTGTTTCGGAGATATCACTTCTGTAGAAATTTGTAATTGCACGGGTGAAACTAATTGAAAACTGAAATCTACAGGAAGTGACCAAATTCAATCTTAGAGATTCAAGTATTTCAGCGTAAAATTCGGCTGCAATAAATTTGAAGTTGGTCATGGACATGACTATACAAAATATGATTGATCTGTATATCTGATATTGCAAGTACCGCTATAGTAAACGATATAATTCCGGTTAAAAAATGTGAAAATATATAGACTCAGATTTGATATTGAATAGATTGACTAATGCGGTTGCTTGATATTCTTTTATTGAACTATTTCGATGTGAAACCGAAATATTCACATGAATGAGTTTAAATTAGTCGTATTAATCGATATATTCAATATATACTCACTCGTTGTTTGGTTTGTTAATCCATGTGAACCAAATACAGCCACCATAAGTGCTGCGAGTCCAGCCAGAAGAAGAACAGCTCCTAATACAGATGATATGATGCACAATGGACAACACGAAAAATAGCCGCAACATTTTTTTCTGTAAAAATATACTGAGCTAATGATAGTAATAGAAGGGAAAACACGAACTTGAGACACGTTTGAGTCTGATTTTTCCATTTAACAAAGACATCCGTCGTTTTTAATCGTTTTGACAATGCTTTCATCTATTCATTGATCAATTATAAATAGTAAAATCACTATGGTTCGTCAGACTTACCAAAAAATTAGCATCTTCATTCGGTGTATTCTAAATAGAGCCGGTATTCGTACACTTTGTTAATAAGAAATACCACTTACAGAAGGATTTTTTTGTGTGACATAATTGGCTGATATCACTGAGTCTGGCTTCTTATCGTTAGAATGCGTATTAAACCAATCATTCACTGGTGACGCGGCTCGAAATGAATCTGATGATGCTGATGTTGTACCCTTCTGCAGTTGCTCATTATTGTCTGAGATATGTCGCTGTTGAGGTAGTTGAGACTAGGGAAGTAAATTTGTTGTTACTTTTTAAAAATAATTTTAGAACTCTTTGGGTTTCTCAACTGCACTTTCAAACAAATTGGACATATCGGTAGACAATACTATAGTCAAACTCTCTTGAATCTACCCTAATGCTGATTTTCTCGAATAAAATAGTGTTGAATGAAAAAATTCTCTGCATCTCACCATATCTTCTGAAACAAAATGACGTCCATTTCATACAACTCACTGAATTTAAAACGTTGTCGGGAATAATATCTATCACGGGATTGAATACTGAGCCATCTGTTGCGTGAATTTTATCAATTGATTGTAGCTTAGTATTTTTGATAATAGAAAAGTTTTGTAAACAAATAGGTACACTCTGAGCCAACACTTGCGTTGTCGAGTCTGTCTTTGATACCAGACGATGTTGATTTGATATTTTTATTATTTTGCTGTTTGAAGTAGAATGACGTGTGCGACGATTTCTCTTATGTACTAACTGAATGACATCAACATTCAATTTATTATCTGCTTCATACAACGAAGTCTCTTTTCTTGAATTCTCAATTGGCTTTATCCGAGTGACTGAAATTCTAGAGCCATGAACAGCCTTCTGCATCATCTTGAAGTAATGGAATGTTTCTTATTATTTTTTTTCGATCTATCGTAAATTTAAAAAAGCTATCGGTATGCTTGATTATTACATTACTCGGGCTTCACATTATACTTGCAACTAGACAGTGCCGAAGATGAAGTTGCTAGCAATAATAATATTGTTGTGCATACTCTCAAAATTTTTCGTTCTGCTTGTTCTTTTTTAATTAAAATATTTTCGTTGGTTTCAACAATGGCTGACGCAAATGAATTAGAAAATAATACAGATTCTATTTATATTTTATCGATAGTTTCGATAAGATCTACTATTTTCTTGGTCATTGAAGCCGTATTTGAAGAAAATAACGATATATTATAAACATCTCACAAGTGGGTGGGAATATTATGTTTATCTCATATCCGGAAGATAGTCGTACGCTGGCTAAACTCGGCCTGTATGACTGTATGGAAGAGCTGTCATTATTTATCAAAGTTATTTGTTCCATGATCGTATTGAAAGAAACTTTCATTTGAATCAATTTGCATATGTCATGTGACAGGAGTAACGAGATATTACTCACAAGTTCTTTATCCTTTTTCAATCAGCATATACCTGCGACTATTATTTGAAAAAAAAGCGTCAAGAATCATCCGTTCGTTGCTCGTAGAGCATTTTTTATTCAGAAGAAAAAACTACCGCAAACCTATTTCGAACTCCAACAATTGATAGAACTCACCAAGCGACTCTTTCAAGAGCAGCTCGGGACCAACAGTCAAAACTAAATGCAAAAATACTATTTTTGATTTAGTTCCTTGGAGAAGTTTTTCCACTGATCTCTGGCAATTGGTTTGAAAATAAATGGTAGTAGTTCACCATCACGATAGAATGCACCATTTTCTAGTTCACTCAGAGGAGAGTTCACTGCATGTAAGATCGAATCGGCACCAAACTCAACAGGACGAGCATCTGGTGCATTATTATTGATATCTGTCGCACAAAATCCAGGTGTGACAGAAACAATAAGAAGATTTTTCATGTTCTTCCACTGACGCATTTCCACTTGAGTTAGAGCATTTAGTGCTGCTTTCGACATGCCATAGATAGGCGAACATGATTTGATCGAATATCCTGCAGCATCGAGTGTATTTGTTTTAATAGATGCTATGAAATCTTCGACAAGACTATCGAGCTCAGTCAATGTCAAGGTTGATGCGGTGTATTTTTCCTGAATGTTTTTTGACGTTTCATACAATGTCATAGGACCGATTTGACTAGATACATTGATGATACGACCATGCTCTCTCAAGAATGGTAACAAATGCTCATTCAGTAGTTTGACACCATAATAATTTGTGGCAAATGTTTGACGAGCTGCATCAACGCTGACTTCTTTCACTGAAATTCCAGCATTGTTAATGATGACATCCAATTGACCAGCGTATTTTTGTTGAATCTCGTTTGTTACTCGAACAATGCTTTCTAGTGACGATGTATCCAACTGAAGAAGAAACACATTGGACGGAGATCCTAATTTGATAAGAGCATCTTGGCCTCGTTTTACATCTCGACTACCAAGAAGAACGACAGTCTCTTCATGACTCGATTTTTCTTCAACGAGCTTTTTGACAATCCAAAATCCGACGCCTTTGTTCGCGCCTGTCACTAGAATGATGCGTCGTCGTGTCGACGACATGCAAATAAAAGAGTAAACTGTGATGAATCGTAAAAAAAAACTTAATTCAAGATGACACGTTGGTGAGAGATGTGATATCGTAGTTTGCCGTCATTATATAGCAGAGAGCTATGTTGCAAACATAAAAGTAATTGAATTAGAATCATTAGAAGCACATGAAAGCCATGCAATTAGAATCATTAAAATCACATGAAAATGATGTGAAACTAATGCAATTAATTTAATTTTTCTAAAATAATCGATGTCATAGAATGAAAATGATGTGAAAATAATGTGATAATTTTGGACTTTTTTTTCTGAAATATTTATAAAGATGGAATTCTTTTCATGAAAATTTTCTATAAAAGGCAAGTGTGAGTGTGAATAGAGGTTGGTGGGTATCGATAAAATAGAATACCTTCTTCAGCACTCACTCACATCCACACCCTGAAAAATATACAATTTGATAGTTCAATATTTTTAAATTTGGCATATAAGATGTAATCAATTGTTCCCATTATTTAGCATTGAGATAAATCAAAAACTACTTTTTCACAAATTGCCCTAAAATACGAAATTATACTTTTTCTAATCCGAAAGACATATCTGTTAATTGATAAACGACGAAGTTAAAGAATATATGATAAAAAATATTCAGTCGATCAAGATAACAGTTACTATTGATAATGCGAGATTTTCTAAACATTGTAAATTAATTTCGCGAAGAATAAATTTTTGAAGCTAGGAACATTTTAAAATATCATTTGTTGATGAAGAAAAAAATCGAATAGAAAAAAATTTCGTAAATATGAAAAGAATCAAGAAAGTCAAATATTACATAAATCATTTCATTTGAAAGATTTTCAAAGTGAACGACCTAGTATCTTATTGAAATAGGATACCAATATTCAGAATAGTTGTTTTATGTCGCACGAAGGAGAACAACACATCGTTTTCTCTTGTCATGGACGTGACAGTAATTTGTGATAATATTCTATTGTAGAAGTGAAGATTTCGTTAAATAATTTAGGTCTATATTTTATCGTTTGAATGATTTAGAACGATTTTTAATGATTCATTTATTGAAAGTACGCTTAAACTGAGAATATCATTTATAACAGTTAGATTAATATTGTTGCTTCTTTTATATGTATTATCGGACAGAAGCATAATAAAAATATTTTATGAATAAATCAATTATTATGTAACACGAATGTAGTTTTGATAATTAGAAGGATAAATGTGTTAGGCAACATAGATCATTATTGATTCGTTATGCTTAGAAAATAAGAAGTATATCTGATGCGATTGATTTTGTATACTTGCTCTCCACTTGGGTATGCATAGATTCAGTTTTTAAATTGACAATCTATTTCTCTTCGGAGGTAGGAAACTTTTATTTCTTAGTTTTCAAAATATCAGAAACTATAGTTGACAGCTGTTTCAATATTTTGTTTAGTTATCAAGACGATTCCACATATATATGTGTCCCTCGCGCTATCAAAAAGCAGAATATTACATCGTATATCTAACTTGTTGATATTATTTATTATAATGTCATCGAAAGCACTTTAGTGTAACTTACAATCTTAAATGTATCTTATGCTACTTCTGTATTTTCTTTTCTGCTCTTGACATAAAAAGATATTTTTTTTTATTCATCCTACATCTTGCGCGAGACGATGATAGAGAAGAAGAAAAATCATCGTCATATTACTGAGTAGGTTTTACTGTTAATGTCATATTAGAGACATTATTAGACAAGATAAAAAGAACAGAACGACCTAAGAGTTAGAGAAGAGAGAAAGAGAAAAAGACATACATATAATAACGGGCATTTATACATTTAGTTGATATAGAGGCGGTTCGTATTCTTTCATTGCAAAAAAA
>CAJNOI010000819.1:0-25237 GCA_905250115.1 Adineta steineri | reverse complement strand
AGTGATGAAACCATTAGTTGACTTTCTAATAATTTTTCTCGAACTTTTAATCCTTCTAATGTACTATCAAGTTCATTCTAAAGAGAAAAATTAAACCAAAAATAAAAGTCTTTTGTTCTTTCATACATCAATTTTTTCTAATGAAGTATAATTGTTTTGTATTCGAGATAAATCATTATTAAGTTTATCAATTTGTTTTGTTGTATCTACTTTAATACCTGTTTGTTTTTTTATTTCAGTTTTATACTAAAAAATAAATAATTCAAATGAGTTAATTTTTTTTTGAATTTCAAATAAATTATACTAAGTCAATTTGTTCTTTATTTGATGCAATTTCTTCTTGATAATAATTAATTTCATTACTCATCTTTTGTGCTTCCATTCGTAATGCTGCCTAGAAAAAATAATATATATATTTATATATAAAAAAAGAAACAATCTATTTTTACATCTTCTTTTTGAAGAGCTTCAATTGAACCCATTGTTCGTTTAAATAAAAGTAAACAATCTGCTAATTGATTTAAATGCATAAGACGTTCTTCTTGATCTATATTAATAATTACTCATATATTGCATGTATATATATGTATATTAACATACTCGATACTGTAAGTAACCAAAGACCATAGTGACCTTCATCAACTTCAGCTTCATCATTTTCACAATCAGCAATTGTATGTAAAAAATTTCTATATAAAAATAAATCATATTTCTATAAAATGTTTTTATGACAAAAAAGAGAATATTACAAAAAACAAGCAGCTGCTTGAAGACGATCAATAGATGCTTGTTGTTGAGTAGCAAAAAAATCACCAAAATAAGTACTTGTCAATTCAAATGCTAAATCTTGTAATTTATCTGTCTAAATTAAATAGATTTAGAAATTACTTTTTTTAATAGAATAAGAAAAAAATATTAACTTTTTCAATATCAGTCCATGTATACTTCTTTTTTGAATCAGGTAATAATTGTCGAATTTTATCAACAAGTTGTTGTTCTCGATTAGATCCCATTGTATTATTTAAAAGAATGAATGAGAAAAGACATGAATTCAATTCAATTCAACTGACATTACAAGTCTTTGTCCCGCGTCATTGAGAAATTCAATTGGTCAATTCAATTTCCTCGATAGAAAATTATAACAATATAGTTTCCCATTAGTGACATCTCAAGTAATGTAGTGATCAAATTCAACTTCGACTAACTTTTTCATTATCATTACAATATATCGACATAAAAGTAGTTTTCGAAACTATTTATACACTTGAATCTAATACTAATAAATACACAACGAATTAAATAGAAAAGAAGCATTAACAATATATAACAGTTGCCTGTCTTCTTTAAATATAATATAACATTAAATTAAAACTAACAGTAATTGTTCACTAGTGTCATCTATAGAAGAAATGTTCTTATTAGGAAATAATTTGTATTGTCAAGGCTGTTTAAAAATCTTCCGTTATTTCTCTAATCTCTAACGTATCGATCATTAGATTTTTTTTTCTTCTTTAAATAAATCCATAATTATCCACAGTCTACAATTCTCACGCCCTGTTTACTCATCAACGGTCAACCTTCTACTTACTCAATCATTCAGTTATTTATATAAATCTATTCATGGAAAATTCTTCATCTTCTTCATCACCTAATAAAGGTGAATTAGTTGAAAATATGTTTAAATCATTTAATACATATACAAATGAATTACAACAAGGTTTGTTTATTTTTCTTTGTTTAATTTTGAAAAGTAAAATATTTTTATTTCATATTAAAGAATTAGAATTACTTAATCGAAAAGTTTCTGATCAAATTCGAATAGAACAAACTTGTGATATATCTCAAGAACAACGTACGAGATTTCGATACTTTTTATATTTTACCTATGAAAATTTTTTCAGTTCAAAATGATTTAATTAAACTTCGTGCAACTATTGAAACAAATTCTGGTAAGATTATTCCTATATGAATTTATTTATTTCTTTCATCTATCAGTAAAACGATCAATTTTTGATCGAAATTTAAATGAACGAACGACAATGTCACAATCGTATGATTAGGAAGAAAAAAAAACATAAATATATTTTTTCGAAAATTGCATGCTAGGAGTGTATTTTATTTTGAAAGAGAAAAATAATTTAATGGAAAAACATATATTTCTATTGAATTTTTAGGTTACATTCTCAAATTATTGATAAACGTGAAGAACAAAATATAATTTTGGATAAAATCAATATGATGAAATATAATCATCATCGAAATATGTTAGATAAAAAAATATATATTTTAAAAATATTACAATTTTTTTTAGTGCAAAAATAAGTGAACAATGTGCGAATTTAACTATGGCTTTTCGAACAAATTATCATGCTTATGTATAATTAAAATTTGTAAAATAAAAACATCGAACCATTCTATTTTTTAGGCTCGAGCTGATCTTGGTGAAATTCGAAAAAAGACTGAAAATCGATTAAAAATAATAAATGACGAAGTATCCAATGCTGAATTAATTCTTGTTAATGATAAAGATAAACTTATTGAATTAAATAAAAAACTTGATCATGAAATCACTCATTTTAATTATTTAAAAGAATCAATTGATATAATTGCGTATGAAAACAAAATTTAAAAAAATTTCTTTTTCAAAATTCATTTTTCATAGAAATAAAATTCAATTAGATTATGAAGATTTGGTTAAATTTAATAATCTTGAAAAACAATTAGCTGATATACAAATATCAATCAACGAATTAGAAGCTTGGCATAATCGAACAAGTAACCAAATTAAATAAATATATATTTTATTATATAAGAAAAATTTTATTTTTAGATTATCCATCAGATAAATAATTATATGATTTCATTTTTTTTTGTTTCTTCCAAAATAAAAACTTAGATTTAGATAAATAATTAGAATAAACCTTGATTTGTTGTTTTTTTTTTGTTTATTTTTGATTTAATATTATGGCAAATACAACAGATGAAATGCGACAATATCGTGAAGCTTTTTCATTATTTGATAAAGATCATGATAATATAATTGCACCACAAGAACTTGGTAGAATTTTATTCAAAAAAAGAAACTGATAAATATTTTGAAATTTAGGTGTTATTCTACGTTCATGTGGTTTATCACCATCCGAAGCTGATTTACAAAAATTACAACAACAAACTGGAAAAAAAATTGATTTTGATACATTTGTACGAGTTGCACAAAATTTTAAAGCAAGTCATCGTGAAACAGAAGATGATATACGTGAAGCATTTCGTGTATTTGATAAAGATGGAACTGGTTATGTTAGTGTTGCTGAACTTAAGCATGCTATGATATCATTAGGTGAACGATTATCAGAAGAAGAAGTTGATGAATTAATACGTGAAGCAGATATTGATGCTGATGGACGGTAAGATTTCGAGAGAAAAAAAATATTTTTTTTCATTTTTTCTTCTTTGAATTTTAGATGCAATTGTGAAGATCTCGTACGAATTTTAACAAATAAACAACGTTAATCAGAGAATTGATATATTTTAAGAATGAACAAAAAATATCTACATTCCATTTATTCATCTTTTTTTTTGTTTTTTGTAATATAGTCTTTAGATTTCATTTACATTCCTTTTTCTTTTTATGTTATATTTAAGAATGATTATGATTTCCTGTGCTTCTTTTTAACTTTGAATGATATAAACAGATAAATACATTGATTTCTTTTCTTTATTTGATTTACAGATGATGACTATATAATAAGGAGAAAAATGTTATCAAAAAATTTCATTCGGTAAGTATAGTTCATTTTCTTTTTCAAATCAATATACTAAAAGTTATTCCGATAGATGTCTTATTGATTCAAATAATACAAAATATCAACAGATATTTTTACGTTATGCTAGTACGGTATGTGAAATAGATGGGAAATAATTATAAAAAACTATAATTTATTCTAATAATAGAATTCGAAAGAATCTGTTAGTGATTCAAAAGAAAAAGTGGTTCCGAAAGATGAACTTCATTCATTTATTGTTCGATGTATGTTGAAAGTTGGTACACGTCCATCGCATGCAGAAGTATTAGCAGATAATTTAAGTATGGCAGACTATCGTGGTAAATAATTTTACATATACGATATTCAAATACTTAATTTGTATTTATTAGGTCACTATAGTCATGGATTAAATCGACTTGATATGTATGTAAATGATATAAAAAATGAAACAACAGCAAAAGATGGTTAGATTTTTGTTTTTATAGAAACAATTTTTGTTTATAAGATTTGATTTGATTTTTAAAGGTGATCCAATTATTCTTAAAGAATCACCTGGAACAGCATTAGTTGATGGACAAAATTTATTAGGACCTTATGTTGGCAAATTTTGTATGGATATTGCTATGGAAAAAGCAAAGAACATTGGTATTGGATTAGTTGCTGCTCGTCGTTCAAATCATTTTGGTATTGCTGGGTATTATTCATTAAAAGCCGTTGATAAAGATCTTATTGGTTGGGCAGTATGTTTATCTTTTATTGGTTAATGTATTTAAAAAGAAAAACATCTTATCCTTCTTTAGTTTACTAATACAAGTCCACTTGTTGTACCAACACGTTCAAAAGCACAATCATTAGGTTTGAATTCTTTTTTTTTTATCTTATAATAAAAAGAATAAATAATTTTTTATATATTTTTTTATAGGAACAAATCCCATGTAAAATAATTTTATTGAAATTTTATATATATATTTATATTAATTTTGTAGAGCATTTGGTGCACCTGCTTTAAATGGTGATAGTTTTATGCTTGATATGGCAACATCAACTGTTGCATTAGGCAAAGTTGAAATTAGTCAACGACGTGGTAACGATATTCCAAATACATGGGGTGTTAATGCACAGGGTGTACCTGTAACAAAACCACAAGAAGTACAAGGTCTATTGGCATTAGGTGGCCCAGAAGAATCATCTGGTTATAAAGGTTATGGTTTAGCAATGATGGTTGAAATTCTATGTGGAATATTATCTGGTAAATAACATCATTTTTCTTTTGTATTAATCAATGAAAAACGATATTAATTTCTAGGTAGTCATTTTGGACCATGGATTCGTTCATGGAAAGCAAGTACAACTGAAGCTAATCTTGGACAATGTTTTATTGCTATTAATCCAAATGTATTCGAAGATGAATTTGAAGAACGTTTACAAAAATTAATTAATTATTGTCGAGCATTACCACCATCAGGTTTATTAGTATTATTTCAATATTGTATTTATTTATAAATTAAATTGATTTAGAATCTGGTAAACCAGTTCTTATTGCTGGTGATCCTGAACGAGCACATATGTTGAAATGTGACAAACTTGGTGGTATTCCATATCCTCCATCACAAATTGAATTCATACATACTCTAGCACGTTCATTAAAAATAGATACACCTACTATTCAATAAATGATTCAATCGTTTGTTTGATTTCCTTTTTTTAAATGCAATTTATTATCTACTTATTTATCAATCAAAATTTAACTATCATATCATGTGATTCATTATGCAAGAAATGAACCTTTTTTTTTTGATTATTTATGTTTCCTGTATAAGAAAAAACGATTTTTAAAATAGATTAATTTTGTTTTTTTCTTTTGAATATGCGAAACTGATTTACATATATATTCTTATTATATATAGATCATTTAAAAAAAGAATTAAAATAAAATGTCATCACGTCGTTTATCTCGTAGTCAATATGCTATTCCAAAACATTATGATGTTCATTTAACAACTGATCTTGATTCTGGTCAATTTTGTGGTTCAGTTAAAATAGATTTAATTATTGAAGAACATAATCAAACATATATTAAACTTGATACATCTCATTTAATAATTGATCTATCATCTGTATCATTAATATTAATATCATCATTAACAAAACTTGATTGTTCAGTTGAATTTAATGATTTAAATGAATTTCTTGAAATTCGTCTTTCAAATAATCAAACATTCTCTATGAATATTCCATATCGTTTAATAATTAATTCATTTTCCGGTCATATAACAACCCAAAATCATATTGGATTTTATCGTTCAACTGTTGATATTTTATCTTATAATAATAATCATAATAATAATAATAATTCCAATGAAACGTCAATTATAAAAAAACATTATGGTATAACACAAATGTCACCAACACATTGTCGTCGAGTATTTCCTTGTTTCGATGAACCATCATTACGTGCAACATTTGATTTAACACTGGATGTTCCAAGACATATGCATGCATTATCAAATATGCCACAACTTTATTCTCAAGATAATCTAATGAATAGTGGAACAAAACGTATACGTTTTCAACGTACACCATCAATGCCAACATTTCTTCTATGTTTTGTTATTGGAGAATTTGATGTTCTTAAAAGTGAACCTGTTGAAAGATTAAATAAAGATAATGGGTATGTTAATATTAAGAATATTTATTTTTTTTGAATTTGTATTCTGTATTTTAAATAGATTATCTCCAATTGAATTAACAGCATATACATTACCGGGTAGAAAACATGAAGCGACATTTGCATTAAATTGTGCAAGAAAAGCTTTACATTATTATGCTGATTTATTTCAAATTGAATATCCAATGCCAAAACTTGATCTTGTTGCTGTACCTGATCTTTTCTATCCAGCTATGGAAGATTGGGCACTTATTCTTTTTAAAGTTTGTTTAAACAGTAATCAATATTAATAAAATATTCTATGTTTCTATAGGAAGAAGAAATGTTAATAAATGAAGAGCATGCGAATAGTATTCAATATCGTAATGTTTGTCAATCAGTAACACATGAAATAGCTCATCAATGGTTTGGTAATTTAGTAAGCATTCATTGGTGGAATGATGTATATGTTATTGAAGGTTTTGCTAAATGGTTTGAATATTTAGCAACCGACTATATAATTCCTGAACATAATGTATTTTCTGAATTTTTTACTACACAATTTGTACGTTATTTTGATTATTGTGTTAATATTCTTCATAATGAAGCCGATGATCTTGATGAAAAAGATTTTTCATTTGAAGGTTATATTTATTCGAAAGGTTCATGTTTAATGCGTATGTTACATTTATTTATTGGACAAAATGATTTTCTTGATTCTATTCGATTATTTTTACAACGATATTCATATCGTACAGCAACTGCAATTGATTTTTGGACATGTGTAGAAGAAACAACAAAATTACCAATAAGTACATAGAAAAATTTCAATAGATTATTTTTCATATAAATTTGTTTTTCTCTAGAAAAATTAGTTCATAGTTGGTGTACAAAAAAGAGTTATCCCGTTGTACAAGTTAAAATAATTGGACATGATGAAACAACAGGTAGGAAAAAAACATTTTAATTTATTTTTTTGTCTATTGAAATTTAACTATAGGAATTTGTGATTTGGAATTAAAACAAATGAGTTTTTGTCGTGGTCATGAACAAGATAAAAAAGATTCATATGATAAAAAAATATCTTGTCATTGTATTAGAACAAATGATTTAATATGTGATACAAAACGAGATGTAAATATCTATCAATCAAATGAAAATGATCAAAATTGGATTATACCAATAACAATATTAAATAATCAATCGAATTCATCTCTAACAAAACATTTAATGACAAATAAACAAGAAATTATACATATTAATACAAATTCATTAATAGATATTGAAGAACAAAATAATAATAATGATGATGATGAACCATTGATCAAAAAACGTCGTGGATGTTCATCATCATCATCAGTATCAAATTGGTTTAAACTAAATGTATGTTCAGGTGGACCCTATCGAGTATTTTATTCATCTGATATGTTAGAACAATTAATTCAAGCTATTAATAAACAAGAATTAAATACATTTGATAGATTTAATTTACAAAATGATATGTATGCATTAGTTATGGGTGGTTTTACATCATTAGTTGATTATTTAAATTTACTTTTAAATGCATATGTTAATGAATTAGATGATGAACTTGTTTGGAAAGATATTGAAAGTAATATTATAAGAATTGGAACATTATTAGAATATAATAAACAATTATTTGATTATTATCGACAATTTGTACTTTTTTTTCATCGAAATTTATATCAAAGAATTGGTTTTACATCATATGACAATGAACCAGTTGCACAAGGACGTTTAAGATGTTTTCTATTAGTTATTCTAGGTAAAGTATTTGAAGTATTCATTCGGTACAGTGAAAAATTAATCAAAATTTCATCTTATTATCTTTTTCTCACGTCGTTTCCTGTGACATTTGTTGAATATCCATCAATCTTCTTTTCTTTGATTAATAACTTCATGCTGTTTTTCACTACCCATATTAATTAAAACCAACATAAATTTATTTATTAATATATATGTGATTTTTTCTTAAAGGTACAATTGGTCATGATTCATCGATAATATCAAATGCTCGTGAACAATTACTTGTATATTTGAATAATTCATCAGCAACTGTTCTTTGGCCAATATGTGCTATTGTAGCTCATCATGCATCGGAAAATGATTTAAATAATTTATTTAAATTATGGGACCAACGTTCACGTCGTGATGATCGTCTTCGTTGTGCATATGGTTTATCCTATGTTCAAGATGCATCACATATCGATCGTGTATTAGATTTATTTACAATAAATAATAATTTTATACGTTTACATGAACGTATTGAATGTTATAAAGGTTTTTGTTTAAGTAAACAAGGTCGATATTATTATCAACGATATATTGAAAATAATTGGTTATTATTACGAACAAATTATAATGATGAATATCTTGAAGCACTTATACGTGAAACATTTGGATATTTTTCAACAAAAGATGAAGCAATACGTATTGAAGAATTTTTTCTTTCAAATGAAACATTTAATCAAAAATATAAAATAAATATTAAAGAACCACCAGCAACACCATGTACACGTATAGCTGTACATTTATGTTTAGATGATAATGAATTATCAACAATAAATAAAAGTAGTTTACCATCACCTATACTTAATCATCATCATTCAATGATTCCAAATAAAGTTAAAGAAGTTGCTTCAATTATAGCTCATACAACACGTACACGTGCTGCTTTACTTGAACGTGATTATGATAGTTTACTTACATTTTTTCAATCAAATACTTTTCCGAATATATCAACTAATGCAACTACATCCAGTCAGATACTTTCAGTTAATACACCCAATATATCAAATATGGTATCATCTTGTTCGCCAACATTGACAACAAGTGGTAATAAACGAAAACGACGACTTTCCTCTTTAAATACAAGTACTTCATCTCCGCCAGTACGCAATCTATTAGCATCGGATACAAGTGTTTAATAGTGAAAAAAGTCAATTAATATTTGATTTTTGAGTTACTTTGTGTGTGTATGTGTGATGATTGCCGCATACGATCTCATTTTGTTTTTTTCTTTTCGTTCTTTCAATCTCTCTCTCTCTCTCTCTCACTCACACTTGCTTTTTACTTGGTTTCTTTTTCTCTGGTGAATCTATGTGCTATGTGATTCTTCGTTATTTTGTTTTTGTTTGTTTTCAAAAGTTTCTTGCTGTTAATCGAAGATATTAATAAAAGAAAACCGATATGAGTCTGTATATAAATATTGATAATGAAAAGAATTTTATCGATCATATCTAAAATACGATAAGAAAACGAAAAAAATAGTATATTACTATATCATGAATAAAGATGACACAATGTCATACAAAACAATAATAACAGCTGGTATTTTGTATTTCTAAAAATAACTCGATTTGTAGACTTACAAAATATATATTTTTTTGTCTGATAAATATAATGTTACAATCGGCGAAAATACATGACACTATTTTTAATTAAATTATATTATTAATTTTATATAAATAGAATTTTTTCTTTCTATAGAATAAAACAATATTAGTTGCATCAACAACTATGAATGATTAATATGTTCGGACTCTTTTCTCTTTTTTATCATCGACTTCCAATATAATAAATTATTTTCTATTGAGAAACAAAAAGAGTTTGTAAAAATATTGGACTAATAACTTTCATTATATCGTTCTTCTAGTACAATAAAATACGCACATATATATATACTTTGTTCTCGATTAAAAATAGAAAGTCATTTAAAATATACATGATTATATTCTTTATTTTTCTTTCTTAGAATAGCATCAATAATAACTTAAAATAGAAGTAAAGTGAAAGGCAATTTCAACATTCGATTATATGTCAATATGTATCGAAATAAAATACATATGGCGAGTCGTTTTTTTCCTCTTTCATATAAATCACTTTATTAAATGCTAAACTATATAAACTGTCTCTCTCTCTTTCTTTCTTTTTTTGAAGTCGTGATTAGAGAATCGTTTTTTTCTTTCTTGACATCTTGTAAATGGGTTATAGATATTGATTGTTTGAGAAATGATAAATATTCTCTCGTTTCTATTTTTATGTTTGTATATATTTTCTCCAACAACGTCATACTCATTATTACATAAGCGCGAAACATACTAAAAATAACAATCACCTATTCTATTCGTTGTTTCATTAGAAAATTTGCGTAAGGTTATTATTATTTATTATTATTGTTGTTGTTATCGAGTGAAATACGAAGCGAAGAAAAAAAATTGAGGACTCGACTTTGCCGTCTTTCTTTTTTTTTCTTTTATAGAATTTATGTCTTTTTTTTGCAATAAATAGTAGAAATCTACTCAGAACGAAATATAAATTATTTCATGAATAGAAGAGAAACCCTTTATGATAAATGTCTTTTCCTATTAAATACTATTTCTATTATAAGAACTTAAATAAATAGTTAAATGATGAATATTATACCTACCTACTGAATATATCTAATGCGTAGAAATATTATTTTCTTCTTCTCTCTATTATTCACTAATCAAGTCTTTGTTCTATCTTATTACGTTCTTCTTTTTTTTTGTTTCTATATAAATCTCCAGATCAATATATATATATATATAACACAACTACATTCATTATCCATGCGACGACACTCATTAGGTCCCGAGAGTCTACGAAAACAGATTATCTCTGTGTTTACTCCATCATCACGCAAACGTCAAAATTCAACAAATAATGAACCTAGCAGTCATGCTATATCCAATACTGGTCGACGTACAAGACGCTACAGTGTTCCTAATAAAAAATACTTAGATTCATCCAATAATAATGGCGAACTTCATACAATTAATGAAGTAAGTCACTTTAGCTTTTTATAGAAAAAAAACATATTTGTTGCATGCTTTGCTTTTTGCTTATTTGCATATTATTAATATTTCATGAGAAAGAAAACAATTCTCAAAAGTTTATAGATTATCTAAATTTGTATTCTATCTCCGAAAATATGATAGAAATCTAATTTATTTTAATTGAATTTAGTTAAGAAATACTTCGATTTCTGATGACTATGAGCATGTGATTGAAAGTACTTATAATTGTGTAAATCTCGAATTGTTGCTTGATTTGCAAAGGAAAGAAAATAAAAATAAGAGACATTATTTGATGGTTACATACACATGTATGTGTGTATGTTGTCTTTGTTTTTGCTTAATGTTCTGTCAATATATATGTCGGTAAACTTTCATAAATAAATTTGTTAAAAGCATTTCACGAATTACGTATTTTTTTACTTGTGATTTTTGTAATTTTTATTTCGCATAATATTCGTATGCAATCAATAAACAACACATCTGTTTTGTATTCTGATCTAATGTAAATATCATTTTCAATCAACACCGAGCTAAATATTATTGCCGGCAGGAAATAAAAAAAAAAGAAAAAAGAACGAGAAAAAGAATTAATTGAATAAAAATTATCGCTAAGATGGATGCTTAGTGCAGATAATAGATATTAGTATGGACCATCGAAATAAATAAAAAAAAATGCACAAAAAAACCTATAATAACCCTCCTACTGTACTTACTAACGTTGTTGTCACCGACAAACATAATTCTCTCGGTTTTCTTTTTATGCTTACATTCCTTTCTTTTTTTTTTGAGATGAAAAAAAAACACAGTGTTAACAGTGACGACAAAAGACGCCAGCAGGCAAACTTTCTTGCCTATTCTAAGTGACATAAAAAAAGAGTAATAGTGCTTGGATATAAAGAGAAAGAGACGTTAAGAGAGAGGAGAGAGAGAGAAGAGAAGGAAAAAATTACACGAGATTTGCAACTACTATATAATAAACCAAAAATATTCAACACGGGTGGCTTTTGTCTGTATGTATTTAGTCATTGTCTTACTGTAAAACAACATCCGCCATTTTTTTTATTTTATTTTGATGTTTTACTAAGATATACGATTAACTGGTTTAATAATGACATGTGATAGAAGAAATACTTTATTTGCACCTGTAAATACATTTAATTTTACATCAAATGATCGAGTACGTCGATATTCAACGCCTGATAAGCAAGATCTTGAAACAATTTATGAGGTAAATAAAAACAAAATCATTAAAAACAACTCCTCGTTTTATTAGTTCCTTTTGCTCTTGATTACCATATGGTCGAATAATTATTTGGATTTAAATAAATAGGAAATCTTCCCTACGCTGACTCTCCTATTCTTCTTTTTTTGATATTTAAAGAAAAAAAAGGATTCTATTAATTGTTCATTATATAAAATAAGGACAAGTTAAATGGGTAAATGTTACTAATTGTGACATCTATCTATATCTAAATATATAATTCATGTAAACTTTAACAGTACATTTGAGGAAAAAAACATGACTACCAATGATGGATTAAAGTTCAAAACACTTAATAGAAATAAAATTTTTTAGAAAAAAAGAAAATTATATTGTAAAACATATAATTATTCATGTCTGATAAACAGAACATTTCTTTTTTTTTTCTATTCACCTCAATGACATTCAGATGTTTTATATTATCTATACTCATTAATCGAATAGAAATAGACAGAGAAAAACTACCTATCTTTTGACAAATCATAACAAAAAATATTATCATATATGTATAATAGATAAGAAACAAGTCAGCCTTGGTATCTAGGTTATTGATGAATAATCATAATCACTATGATATGATTATTATTTAAAAAATTTTATTATTTTTAATTAGTTCTATATCTTATTGAAAAGAATAATCTTGTCATATTTTTAACTGTCACGAACAGGATGCACTATTTTAAGTCCAGATGGTATAAGTCATGTTATTTTTATTCGATATCTTTTATAGATTCTAAATCAAACTTTACTTTAACTATGTTCTTTTGACATTATTTCCTACGTGATTATTTCATAACGCATCGAACTAAATATAATTATTTGTTTTTAATTACTAATCTTCATTATTCAATTTAACACAATCACGTTTTTTTAGAAATTCGTATGAAGTTTTTTTTTAAGTAAACAATTATTTATAGAATAAATATATTGAGTTTACCTGGATTATTTTTTTTTCCATCGTATAAATCGAACAACAACTTATGTAGATCTTCTTGATGTTGTGGAAAAAATAAATGATCCATATAGAAATAATCTAAGAAATATTTTAAATATTATAATAAAATTACCTGAATTTATTCAAGAAGATAATTGAATGAATAAATAAATCATTTTTTCTTCTTCTTATTATTGGAATGTCAAATACTTGAAAAGTGAAGAGGACTATTTATTCCGGAAATTATTATTAGAAATAATTTTTGAAAATAGAAAAAAAAACGATTTTTATATTGTCGTTCTTATTTTTATCTTTATCATTGCGAATAAAATCGTGTTATATTTCTCTCATATTCATTAAATAACAAAAAAAAATGTAATTCAATCTATTGATGTATGACTTTTGAAAGATTTTATAGGTTAGACAATAAAATAATATGATTTCGATGAAAATTTTCAATGAAGGTAATTTAAGGAAGAAAAGAATGTTTGTTCTACTTTATACAATCGAATGATAAACAAAGAATATCAGTTATATTGTGTGTAATGTTACTATAAAAATTTCTCAGAAAAATTATTGACGTCATATATATATATATATATATATGGAGAGAGAGAAAGCTATGAATCAGATAGTGACTAATACAGATGATTTACGTAAATGCGTTTATGACGCTTTAATAACACATTAACAAGTGCTTTTTTCTTCTTTTTTTTCGTATATTGTTGATTACGTTTTTTATTTTATGTAGTAATCTGCACATTGACAATAGTAGATTAATTAAAAAATAGAAGGTATATTTATATAGTTTTCTTTTTCACGTGACTATAATAAGAACAGGTGATTTTGATTAAATCTAATTAGTAATATCTACATATTTCTATAGGAGACTCTTTCAATGTATATGTAACCTTCGAAGATCAAGACGAGTTGAGTGAGTTATATTCATCGTTTTCTTTGTTGACTTGCGTTCTCATCATTTTTTCTTCATCAATAATATTTTCCTCCCTCCCTCACTCTCTCTCTCTCCCTCTTATTCATTCATTTTTCTCGTTCTCATCGTTATTGTTATTAGTTAGAATACAAGTAATAGCCAGAAATTTTGGGAAGTGAGAAGCAAAGAACTTTTTTTTCTTTGTCGTTTACTACAAATACACGACAGAAGAATAAGACGATGCAATAATGGGTAAAGCAACGACTATAGAGCAGAAGAAAAAAAAAGAACAGGATGTATAGATAGATGTATGTGCGTGTATATATAATGCGAACGAAGAAAAAAAGCACTCGGTTTTTTTCCCATCACAAATATTTTATCCATCCCTCCCAAATGTGCAATATATGACGTCCGAGAAGAAAAAAAGAGAAACATTGGATTTACTTATGAATTATTTTTTTTGTAAATCAAAAAATAATGAGAACAGAAGAAGAAAACAAAGAAATATTTTGTTCGTTTTCATTTTTTTCATATATATATAGAAGCCATTTTTATATTTTTGAGAAAGATTGAATTGAAAAAAATGAAGAAGAACTGGAATATATCAGGAGAGTTTCATATTTCAGTATGTATAGATTCATGTCTTTTTTTTTCTTGTCCAGAAATTAGGAAGCATCGTTCTCTTCTCTTTCTCATATAATTTGAAAGATTTTTTTTTCCTCTTCTTTTCTTTGATTCGAATTTATCCAAATGACAACGATAGTATCGAAAGAGAGAAAAGAGGAAGAATACGAAGACATCAATTTTCTTCGCTAGATAACGGTGACCCTCATATATTCTCTCAATTGAACATATTTGAGTTGGCTAAATGTCAAAAAATGAAGAAGAAAAAAAACGAAATGATTAGTTTATATTTCGTTCGTTCTCGTTGTGTTCATCCGTCCATCTTTATTTTATATTTATGCTTAAAAGCAACAGGATGAAGCATATATATCGAATATACGTATATATGTATATATATATATATATGAATTCGAATGTACGTTTTTCTCTTTCTTTCATACGAGAACAAGAAAAGACGAGAAATGTACGTGAATGCGTCATATTCTTCATCATCATTCATTCATTCATTCAGTCAGTCATTTCTCTTTTTTTCTTTTTCTTTTCTCGCCGCATTTCTAGACGCGAGTATTGAAGGTACGGTTGCTACATACATATATATATATATATGTAATTACAATATATTTTTTTTTCGTTTAAAGAAAGAAAAAAAAACTGAGTAGGAATAACGTTTTCCTATCGAAATAATCATCATCATACCAAACATATATTCATCTCTTCTTTTGTTCATCATCTATAAATTATGACAACAAGTGACTATCCGACTCGAACAACAGTTTTACTCGATACGGTACATGAGCATGATCATGAACATGAACATGATATAAATCATGAAATGGATCATAATAGTTATATTCGACCAATGGTAAGTTAAAAAAACAACAAATAAAAAAAAAAGAATAAATTATAGAATAAGAAATAAGAATAAAAACAAAATTTTAAATTCTTACAAAAAATAAATAAAATAAAATAAAAACATTCTTCATCACATATCATATTTAGAATGAAGCCAATGCTACAGGTAACATTGATCAAGTTGATTTGGATCGATCAATTTCACCAAAATCAAGTCTAGATGGATCTTCAAAACGAAATCGTATTCAAGCCGTATTTTTATCACGTAGTAATGCAAATGATAAAAAAACACATACAGTCTTAGCTAATTCAGTTGGCGTTCTTACTAATTCGACAAATAATACGTCTGGTCCTGGTGGTGGAACAAATGGAACAAATGATGTTTGTGAACATTCAAATGTTGTTGCTGCACTTGCTCTACATGCAAGTGCTGCTATACCTGTCGCTTCATTAGCTGTACCAACAAATAAACCACAATCTACAAATACAACAAATTCAACATCATCATCAGCTAAACAATTTCTTATTCGTCGTGTTCGTTCTCGATCAAAATCTGATCCACAATCTGTACCTGATAATAAATCACTTTTTTCAAGGTTTTTTCCTAAAAAAACTAAAAAACCTTTAGCTACATTATTAACAACAACAACCAAAGCTATCGATGGTCATACAAATGCATATAGTTATAAAAACAGACAAAATGTGAATAATAATTTATTAACAACAAATTATCCAAATTCGAATAATTATGAAGACTATGATGATGACGAACTTGATGAACGTACAATTTCTACTGGTTCATTGTCAGATACTGATCAACAAAATCATAAAGATGGAAGAATAACAGGTATTCGAAGTACAAATACAACTCGAGGTGGTAGTCGAACGAATAGTGGAAATGGAAAAAATACAAGTGCTGGTCCAAATGCTCTTTCATTACCGACATCAGATTCACAATATTATGCGTCAATGTCTTCAGCACCAACGGGTTTTTCTATTTCATATCATAAACGTATGACAAAAGGAAATGATGATCTTCGAATACAAGCAGCAATCGGACGACTTCAACAACAAACTAAACAAGGAACAACAACTAGTGGAGGACCAAGTCAATTGTTGGTATGTCATTTATTGTAGAAAAATAATGCTCATTGTATTTGTGATTTGAAAGGACATTCGCTTTTCTTTTTCTCTTTCTCCTTCATTCATTCATTCACTCATTCAATGTCGTATATTGTGTTTTACTAGTCATTTGTTGTTGGCATAGATCCAACACGACACGCAAAACTAAGAAAGAAAGAACAAAAAAAAATGTTCAGAGATGATAGAATAAGAAGAAAAAAAGAGACTAGAAAATCTTTTTTCTCGTTTATATTTGCTTATGCTAGCTTGCTTTATTTGCTTGATTATTATTAACATAGATACTTTGTTATATCTGCTTCAATTAATATTCTATTTTTCTTTTCATTTTAGTCACTTTTTCAAGATCCAACACGGAGTGGTAATACAAATAATTCTTTTAAATATCTATTATTTATTTATCTATATATTTATATAGGAGCTCAAAGTCCAAATCAAATGAGTGGTACAACTCGTATTAGTAAAACATTTTCTGGTCAGACAATAATTACTAGAAATAGTTCGTCAGATCGACCATCAACATATTGTATACGTCCAACAGTTCGTATTTTATATTGAAATCTTTTTTTTTTATTAAATTTAATCTATTTATTTTTTGTTTAGTCAAGTTCACCAACAAATGACACTGATGACACATTTAGTAAGATATTAAATTTTCAATAAATAAAATTAAAGATTTTTCCTTTTAGTAAGTGATGATGAAATTTATACTCATTTTATGAAAACTCATACATGTTATGATATAATGCCAAAAAGTTCGAAACTCGTTATATTTGATACACAATTAGCTGTAAAAAAAGCATTTTATGCACTTGTTTATAATGGTGTACGTGCTGCTCCACTATGGGATACGAAACGACAAAAATTTACTGGAATGTTAACAATAACTGATTTTATTCTTATATTAGAAAAATATTATAAAGAACCAAATGCTAAAATAGAAGAACTTGAAGAACATAGAATTGAAACATGGAGAGAAGTTCTAAAAGAATATGAAAAACCATTATTATGTGTTAAACCAACGGATAGGTAAGATATTTTTAATTAATATATATAACAAAATAAAAAATAATCATTTCTTTTTAGTTTATTTGATGCAGTTCGAATATTAACTGAAAATCATGTACATCGTTTACCTATTGTTGATCCAATAACAAATAATGTTGTATTTATTTTAACACATAAACGTGTATTACGATTTTTTTATTTATATGTAAATATTAGAGAAAAGAAATTTTGATTGTCACATTTTATATTTATAAATATTATTTAGATTTATGATTGGCCTCAACCAGCATATATGTCAAAAACATTGGAAGAACTCAATGTTGGAACTTATGATAATATGCATATTGTAAGTTATATATATGTTATTTAATATATGTTTAATTTAAATATGAAATAGATTGAAGAAGATACATCAGTAATTGAAGCACTTAATGAATTTGTCAAATATCGTGTATCAGCATTACCTGTTGTTGATAGTACACGAAAATTAGTAAATATATATTCAAAATTTGATGTGATTGTAAGTGAAATAATTGATTTTAATTCTAATATATATATATATATATTCTTGTGTTTCTAATAGGGTCTAGCAGCAGATAAAACATACACAAATTTAAATATGACAATAAAAGAAGCATTATCTTTTCGTAAAGAACGTTTAGAAAATGTTGCTAAATGTTATAAAAATGAATCATTATCTACATGTATGGAACGTATTGTTAAAGCTGAAGTACATCGTTTAGTTGTTGTTGATAATGATGAACATGTTATTGGTGTACTTTCATTATCTGATTTACTTCATTATATTGCTATACGTCCAACTAAAACATCACGTGCAGGAACAATAACAACAACAACAATGCCTATGCTTGTACCCACAATAAATGTATCTAATGAAGATGGTGTAGTAGAAGAAGAAGCAATAGAAAAAACTGATTAACTCATTCTTCCTTTTTCTTTATTCTCTCTCTCTCTCTTTTTTTTGTTCAAAAGCAAAATTATCTGCGATTATAACCCGGTGATCACCATACGTTACATTTTCATTTTTCTTTTGTATACTTGATTACCTAGTTTGAAGATTTCTGCTTCTTTTCTTTTCTTTTTTTTTCTTTTTTCTTATTCTTTTGCGCCTATATATAATGTATTTTATTGTATAACATGTGTATGAAGATATGTGCACGAAATATTTAATAGTACATATCTTTATATATATGAAAAGATTTTCTTTTTTTTTTCTTTTTTATATCTGAATTTGTGTTTGAGTGTGTGTGTGTGTGTGCAAAAAGATTTGAGAGAAAGATTATTTCTTTTGTTAATCGTCTTTCAACTTTGTATAGCGCGCTTGTACTTTTCATTTCACTGTGTATCCTTGTGTTCCGTTTGGGATAGGAATCCCAATGTCTGATGGAGGTTTGATCTTGATATGACAAACAAAAACAAAATTTATGTTTATCTTTTGACAAATAACAGAAAAAAAAACTACTCAGAGAACAAGAAATATATAAATATATATATACATAATGATATTTATCTAATGCGCGTAATAATAACATATATGATAAACCTTTTTTTGTTGTCTTCTTCATCATTTTTAACTATAGATGTATATATGTAGATAAAAACAATGTATGGAATATAGTTAATCACAGTTTTTATTTGAGTATATATCTACAATTGTAATTATAATTATTTACGCACGATTGATTCGTTTTTCATATGTTTACTGAAAAAAAATGTTCTTTTTTTCTTCTTCTTTCTAATGATTAATAATTAAAATTTTCATTAATTTTGTTTTCAGTAATCAATGCAAATGATTGAAAGCTGATAGAAAGTTAAAAACAATCTAGGTGTTTGTTGTTTTTTTTCTTTTATATGAATATGTATATTATTGTGACGACATCGTTTTATTACCGTCGAATTCGATAGCAGGCGAAAAATAACTAGAAGAAAAAATGATGTAAGAATGTAGAGGAAAGGTCAAGTGTACGTAAGTCAATAGAGAATGTTAATATTTCAAAAAATTTGTCTACGAATGAAATTGAGATAAATCTTTAACGAAAATATTCTGTACTTTATTCATTAAAACTACAAACAGTTACTGTGGATACTATTAGACTAATTTTTTTATCTATTTATATTTAACAATAGAAGACAGTTTTTCTTTTAATTGAACTAATTCATATCGGACCATATTTTGAAGAAAAATATATAATGAATCATTTTGTTATAAAAATAGCATTGAAGACATACTGTTTATATATGTGACGTCATAGAAGGAGAAAAAAAACGGACTTGGCGTACTTCTTCGTACTTTTCAGTACTTCAATAATTACTTAACTTATATTTCATTTTAAATGTACATGAATGATATTTCTATAGTTTCTATTAATAGTTATTTTAGATGATGTTTGAAAGCACATAAATAATATAAATTTTTTGCAGAACAAAAGAGAAAATAAAAACAAAACGAATAAAGCCGATGGCAAACAAAGAACGTTGAAGAAAAACTATTTAAATGTCTTTGAATAAATCATCTGAGCTAAATAAATTTCTAATTCATGACATAGTAACTCACAAAAAAAAATCAAAACTAACAAATTTATAGTAGAGATAAAACATACAGATATTTAAGCATAATTCCTTTGAAACTTTTGTATTTCTTATATTTTCTCTTTCGAATAATTCTGAAGAAATTTATATATACGTTATCATACTCGAAAGTAAAGAAATTCATTTTATCCTTCTTGCGTCATGTCATTCTTGTTTTTCACTATTTTATTGTTCACGTTCTTCTATTATTATTATTTGATCTACTTCTTCGTGTTTCTTAATCTATGTCATTTTATAAGTAGGGAGAGATAATATCGTATCATTTTCTACTTTAAGTACATCTTTTTCTGGCATTGAACAAGAAGTATTCATTTTTTTCTAAAAACACATTATTGTACAAATATGCGCTTCTATTTTTTAACTAAATTCAAAGAATAATTCTATACAAAAGATAAAATACATTCTTTAATCAAATACCTTGATTTGGACAGTAGTAATTCATTATTTTGATAATATTTTGTGTTCTTATCTTGCTGAAAACATATCGGAATGATTGATATATATGTCTTATGACACATAATAAATCTTATGTTTTGTTAATTTAGAAAATAAGCGACAAGAGAAAATTGAGACGATAATAAAGTTTTATCCTAAACAAGAAGAAAACTGTCCAGCTGCTGCTGCATTCATTCAAATACTGAAATAAGAATAAAAACGAAAAATAGTGATTATTCAGTTGCTGGAGAAGCGTAGAAAATACCTTTAAACATAATTTGCGCAACAACCAGCTATTTTATTTTTGCATTTTGCTGAATATATGTATATATATATATAACAGCTGAACAGAAAGAAAAAATAGTGCAACATGTTGTCGACGAATACCATACGATAATATATAACTATTATTAGACAAGTTTCTTTGTTCTATGGAAAATAAAATGTGTCAGTCGATGAACGATCTAAAACAATAATTTTTATACTAACACCGTTTCGAATATTCACTATTTTATATTCGATATTTCCTTCTTTCGACGTTTATATACAAGATCTTGTCATGATTTAATAGATTTCTCCAATCTATACAATAATCGACAATGTATGAAAGTCATTTTATTTCTTGATATATAAATTCATTTACACATATGAAAAACTCCTATAAAAAACCAATTTTTTAAATAGTTTTCATGATATTCTTTTTCTCGTAAAGAAGAGTCTAGCAAATGTAAATTATTTCTCATCTTAAGCGGGAAAAAGCGGATTTAAATTAGACAAAAATCAAGCTTAAATGATTTAAATTAATAATAATATACAACTATTAGAGTGTGGACAGTTATATTATTCATCAGCTGAAAGCACATCAACCATCAGGATGAGATTTTGTATCGTCTCTTAACCTTCGCTGCACCTACATTCACTCATACCAATCTATATGAGAGTGATTTCCTTCTTTACTATCATTCTCATGACACCACTCACACCTTCAAACGTACTTTCCCTAAAAAAATCAGCAGTAGTTTATTTATTTTGAAACGGAGGATTGTATTGATTGTTCATAACTAATGATCTTGTTTTGAACAGATCAGAAAAAAATAATTAAGTCTATAAAACTTTTCTATATTGTTCTACACATTCAAAAGTAATGTTTTGAACTTTGAATAATTGCAATACATATGATTCTATGCATTCAGAAAAGTTTCATAACTAGAAATGGTATTATTAAATAATAAATTACTGTCTGATGTATGGATACTAATTTATTTCTCATTAGTATCTATTTGTATAATGTTTTATAAGCGTAATGTTTTTAGTAGAGTAGTAAAATGCCAATGAGTAAATAAAGGTTGATCATCGATAAGCCTTAACAATGCAAAAGAACACCGACGTTATCCGAAGCAGAGTTTGCAAAAATAGTATCAGGTTTATTATCGCTATTCACATCCACGACTGCTAGTGAATATGGGTAAATACCAACTGGGTAAGTTGTTTGAGCACTAAAGGTACCACTACCTGTATTGAGAAGAAGACCGATGGTGTTTGAGACATAGTTTGCAACAATAATATCAGGTTTATTATCGCTATTCACATCGGCGACCATTATTGATACTGGGTTAGCGCCAACTGAGTAACTAGTTTGATTATTAAAGATGCCACTGCCTGCGTTGAGAAGAACACCGACGTTATTCGAACCAAAGTTTGCAACAATAATATCTGGTTTATTGTCGTTATTCACATCAACGACTGCTACTGACATTGGACCAGTGGTAACCGAGTAAGTAGTTTGAGCACTAAAGGTGCCATTGCCTGCGTTGAGAAGAACACTGACGGTGCTCGAATAATAGCTTGCAACAATCATATCTGGTTTATTGTCATTATTCATATCGACGAGTACTACTGATATCGGACCAGAGCTAATTGAGTAAGTTGTCTGAGCATTAAAGGTGCCGCTGCCTGCGTTGAGAAGAACACTGACGGTGCTCGAATAATAGTTTGCAATAATAATATCAGGTTTATTATCGCTATTCACATCGACGACTGCTAATGATAGTGGGTTAATGTCGACTGGGTAAGTTGTTTGAGCACTAAAGGTACCACTGCCTGTGTTGAGAAGAACACCGACGTTGTTCGAACCAGAGTTTGAAACAATAATATCAGGTTTATTGTCATTATTCACATCGACGACTGCTACTGATGCTGGCTGAGTGCCAACTGAGTAATTAGTTTGAGTATTAAATGCGCCATTACCTGCGTTGAAAAGAACACTGACGGTGCTCGAATCATAGTTTGCAATAATAATATCAGGTTTATTGTCGTTATTTACGTCGACGACTGCTACTGACCATGGCTTTGCGCCAGCTGAGTAAGTAGTTTGATCAAGAAACAAGTTGCAGGCTAATAAAAACAAAAATTATATTTAGTATTTTGAATGATCTAAAGACAAAAAGTCGTCATTGAATTCTTTAGGATTTGTATATCGTTGCGTCCATTAGCGCTAAGGTGACGAACAGAATGGTGTAGCCTTTTTTTTAAATAATTTTTGATACTCAAGTCTAACTGAAATAATCTTTTGCTTCATTCTATGCACTGTCTCATACAATCTCCTAATCGATACAAAAAAATGACTATATGGAATTGAAAGTCTGTTGGTTTCATTTTACATTCTTTGTCTACTGTGATTACTCTTCATAATGTTCTTTCTCAAAAATTTAACTTGGTTTTGTTCTAAATTTAATCTAATACTAAAACGAAAAAAATTATCCTTCGTCAAATTCATTAAACTTTTTGGTGTCTATCAATAGTGAATTAATCATAATATATTTTCGATATGGAGCAGTTAAAATATCCTCTATTGATTCAATCAAACTATGATTTTTCCATCTAGAGAAGTTTTCTGTGCAATAAACTCATCCTATTTATTCGAGTTTGAGATGATTCGAAATACCCAACAATACATTTTTAAATCTCGTGGAACTATTTCTCTTTTCAAAAACTAATATAAGCATTAAGTATTTAGTCCCACACTCACCACTTGTTGTTGTTGTTGTTGATGTTGATGACGTTGTTGATGATGATGAGGTTGATGAAATTGTTGTTGATGTTGAGGACGATGTAGTTGGTTCTGTTTCGAAAAATAGGGTTAACATGAGACAAGAAAATTGGATATAGCTTTGTTAAGAATCTAGCACTGCTCGAAGTTACAATTAGTAAAGAATATCATTCATATGAGCAAATTTTTTAGATTTTAAAAAGCATAAACATGAAATTCATTTAAATTATTGGAATTTAGGTCTAAAATTAGCTACGATATTTTTGTAGTACTGATAAAGAAAAACCTATAAGTCATATCTGAAATAAACTTACGATATTCTTGAATATTTAATATTGATATTGACGATTGATTAAGAAATAAAAAAACTGAATTTGAATAAAATTCAATATAAATTGTAGTAATATTTGAACGGAATAATTGACAAGTTTGATTTGTTGAAAAATAATTTAAAGCAGATATTGAATCATTCACTTTTATCATTTCACATATACATTGATTTTCTGTTACATTGAATAAATTATTATATACATCATCAACTATTATATAACTCTGTACTTTAGCAATAGGAATAGAATTACAAACAGAAAATAACGATAAAATAAATATTAGCCAACACATATTGTACTTCATGACTTTCTAAAATATTTTATAAACGTTTGATTAGCTTTTCTCACTATTCTTTTTCTTTTATTTTCTACAACACTCTCTCTCTTTAGTTTAATAATTATTCCTTTCAGAATAAAAGCGCTATACGTTTTGCAACAGGGTTTTTTTCCAACAAAAATGATACATTCATAACTACACTATATTGTTCTTGTTTATTTAACTATATAAGTGATTGAATTCGTCACCATCAAGATATTAACAAAAGAAAAAAGTATAAACGGACATATTCTCCTTAAAAGTATTCTCTTTTTATTAAATTGTCTTTTTAAAGTATTTTCGAAATAAAAATTACTGTAATTAAATATTTTTCTTTTGAATATTAATGTAGCCTCACTATCTTCTCTAATGAAATATAAAATTGAGATTAGTCTTTAATTGAGAGCGTATAAGATTGTTTTATATAGGAAATACAGTTTTTCGATTATTGATATGTTTCGTTGAGTTGTAATCTAAAGATTCACTCAAAAAA
>CAJNOI010000818.1:0-25285 GCA_905250115.1 Adineta steineri | reverse complement strand
AATGTGATAATGGAAAAATACCATCTCGAGCCAATGAAAAACTATTAGAAGAAAATGTTGAAAATAGATTAAGAAAATCATTTATTTTATTTACTAAAGTCGAGTTGTTGATGTAATAGATGCCACACCAGCAAAATAAAAACTAATGAGAAGAAGAATAGTTAATATTAATGTACCATGATATGATAGAGCTAGTTTAAAAGTAGCCACAGTATCATCTAATGTGTCACCATTTTCATTCTCATTCTCTTCATTGTCTTTAACAAATTGTGCAATATTTGGAATAGTAAAAAGAACAGCAAGTAAATAAACAAATCCAGCAATAGCACTACAGATACATGTCAAAACTATTTCTTTAGGTGCTATTACAAAAACAAAACAAAAATTCTTTTCTATTTGACAAAACTTTTCTATCAATCATTTTACCTGTTCGGCCAGCATCTTTTGTTTCTTCAGCTAAATTAGCACTACCTAAAATATATTCACATTTCATTATTAAATATGTTTCTTTATCTCTTATTATTATATATAAATTTTACCTGCATAACCAGATAATGAAAAAAGAGTGGAAAGAATACTAATACAACACACATAAACAAATGGTAAACCCGTACCATTATAAGTAGAAAAAAAGACATCATGAACAGTTGCATGTTTTGGAGTCATAATAAATAAAACAATAACAATAATTAATGTTGCACTTAGTTGAAAAATAGCTGATAAATTATTTATCCATCCTTGTTGATTAATACGAAGTGTATTTACAGCACTCCATGTAAATAAAACAATAATACTTATTAGGACTTGATCAGTTGTACTTAATGATGGTTTATCATGGAGCATAATTACAGCATTTAAAATACTTACAAAACCAGAACAATATGATGCATCACCTATTTATTCATATCAAGAGAAAATATAAAGAGAGAAAGTTGAATTAAAGTTTATCTACCAGTAACATTTCCAACAAAACTTAACCATCCACAAAAATATGATATTAATGGAGCACTATCAGCAGGTGCAAGTTGACCAGACCTAATCAAATCAAATAATTTTAACTGATAATTTTTATTCTAATAAAAATACTTTACCAATGATAAACTGATCCAGCATGTGGATAAACTGAACAGATTTCAGCCAAAGAATAAGCAACAAGTATAGTAAATAATGATCCAATCATCCATGACCAAACAGCCACACCTGATCCTCCTGTTTTTAATGTATAATCAAAACTTAATGCAATTGATACTACAACACTAGTTGATGTGAAACAAAATGCAAATGACATAAATGAAGAAAAACCACGATGAAGTTCTTGCTTATAACCCATTTTTTCAAGATGATCTACATCCAAAGCTTCTTGTTTTTCTTCTTCTGCATTTTCATAATCACTTTTCGTTTGTGGAGGTATATTCATAGATGATGATGATGATGATTCGAATGAAGACATTTAGAATATGATCAATAAAAATACAATTATAAATGCATTTTTATGTATAATAATGGATATTTGACAATTACTAATTAATGGAGTGTAGTTGAAAATAACGAATGCAAAGTATATTGTTTATTGAGGTTATATTGAATTCGTAGATGTTTTTGGAATATAATATCAGTTGATATATAACTTAATAGATCAGTATATGAAGATTCATTCAAAAACTAACGTGTACAGATACATGTGAGCGTCACGGTCCACTTATTTTGTTTTGTGTTGATAACCAAAACAGTCGTCAAGTATAAATACATATTCACAGTGACAGTTACAGTCTAGTGAGAGATTGTAGAACTATTCATTCGTCATTTATTTATTTTTGTTTCTTGTCGTTGTTAAATAGTTGATCCGATATCGAAAATCGTTTACTCACTCATATTTTCGATAATACATTGAAAATTCATTGATACATAGATGTCACGTAGTATCGGTAAATCCTCTGAAACAATAGTTATAATATTTCATTTGATTTTAACTACTCAAAAATCATTGTTATATCATGTTGAGGATAATTATCAGTTTAAATGAAGGTTGACTTACATTCACATTCATTCAAAATATCAATAAGCTAAGTTATATTATGAATAAATTGAGAGAGTGTATGTATATAGTTACTCATCTACAATTCTCACTGATTGTAATTATGAAACATATATCACTTTATCAATCTATTGATACAAATAGAGTTACCAATAAATGAGATTGTGTCAACACAATCTAAAATAAATATATATTAACATGAACAGTTCTATTTATGCTGTTGTCATATACATATGTATTTTAAGGAATACGATTCATGAAAATAGAACTTACATTCATTCGAAATTTTTCTCAATACTTCAAATCAGTTATAATTTTTCTTCTATAGCGAATAAGATTAGATAACTATTAAAGATTTCGTGTCTATTATAAGATCACTAATTGAACTTTCGGAATCAGACAGAAATTTAATATGATTCTTATCAGACTTTTTTCTTGAGTTATTTCTATGAATGATCAAAGTTTCTATTTTAAAATCAATGTAAAAATATTTTTTATTCAAATTAATTCATTCAACTATTTATTTAAAGATTAAAAGAAATCTAATAAACATAATATAAAGATAAAAACTAGTTTGTATTCTAATAGTTGTGTTTACATGTTGATTATTACAATAATTTGTATAACAACATGTTACACTCTTATATGCATTGGATTGTGTTAACATCTGTTGACATGTTGTGTTTCCTTTAACCGTCCATATCCATTTTTGTACTGATTGATCTTGTATTGTACAGTTTTGAGCACTGTTGTAACAAACAGATTTGTAATTTGCGCAAACGCATGTATCATTATCACATTTATTTGACACAATATTTGTATTTAATGTTATCAGAGGAACTGAAGAGTCTGCAATTCCATAATAACAAATGAGACTTGAAATACGACCATTATTACAGACCAACACCATAAGAAAAAGAAGCAATTTCATATTTATATGAACAAATATCAAGTTAATATAATTTACAATATTGTGAAATGAAAACTTGTTGTATATAAATATGTCGCATAACAGATGATAGAAAAAATTTATAAAAGCGCTCTTGTGTACTATTGCAATATGATTCTAGTTTCGTCTATTCAATAAACTTTACAACTTTCTCGCTCTTCGTCGACACTTTTTATGTCGCGATTGTATACGATTAATTCATATGTATATACATTAAATTCCTGTAAGTTCTTCGGGTCGTGACATCGAAGGTTAATTGTTATGTGCTTATCGATCTGTTTTATGTTCAAGGTCTAGATTACTTGTCAAAAGATATTTATTTTACCTTGCACTTATGTAAATTTTTTATTCATACTCATACATTAATATCACAAATAAAAAAACTTATGAAAATATATCCAATGTGTTTCATTTCTTTTAAAAATATTACTTTAAAATTCAATAAGAGAATAAAAAGAAAATTATAATCAAAAATAAGACTTTTTTTCTATCACAACTGCTTATCTATTGTCTCAATGTCATTTTAAAAATGAACTTTTATTTAACCACTAGATCATCGATTTTTCTACCAATTCTTTCTTCTCAAGTTATGCCTATTTTATTTCATTTTCAGTCTATCGAAGAGAATTAATCACCACTAAGAAAACTATCATTGAACAATGGGTTCTAAATCTACTGAGTTAAAATTATTTGTTTGTCGTTACTGCTCATATATATACATGAAGAGTAACTCGAGTAAAGAAAGAAAGAGAGAGAAAAAAATAAATGCTGTTAATTGCGCACAAAAGAAAAGAAAAAGTAACTGAAGCTGCAGGTAATTGGTCGTAGTGGAAATTCATTCGATCGACAAAACAAGAGTAACGTGCGCATGTGTAAAAAGTTTTATTAAGAAAAGAACGAAGCAAAAAAAGTAAGGTTATTTTGATGTTTTCCAGAACTACAACTATAACGATATATATATCCTATAAATTATTTCTGATTCGACTATCAATATTATTTGATTTTAGTATGAAGAAAACAATCCTTGTCACTGGTTGCAATCGTGGTATTGGTTTCTGTCTCATTCAGAAACTTATCAAAGATGTGAATAATATTGTTATTGGTACTACTCGTTCAAATACTAGCGCACTATCCGACTTGAAGGAAGCTAATCATGATCGATTACATATTATTGAAATGGATGTTGGAATAGAAAAGAGTATTACAGATGCATTTTTAAAAATATCAAATCTTTCTACTAGTCTCGATGTACTTATTAATAATGCTGGATATGCACCTGATAAAACGAAAAAAGGAGAAAATGTTTCTCGTTCTGATATGATGGATGCATTCGAAATTAACACGCTCGGTCCATTGCTGGTTATTCAACAATCACTTCCATTGCTTAGGAATGGTCTTATGAAAAAAATTATTAATATTTCTTCATTACTTGGCAGTCATGCAATGAATCCTGGAAGACAAATTGCATATTCGACTGCAAAATGTGCATTAGGTATGATCACCAGTGTTTTTGCAAAAGAATTGGAAAGCGAAGGATTTGCCATCGTAGCAGTTCACCCCGGCACTGTTGCCACCGACATGCGACCTGATTTGAAATTACCTGGTGCAATGCCACATATACAACCAGAAGAGAGTGCAGACGGAATTTTGAATAACGCTGTTTTTACAAAAGAAAATTTAAATGGACGATTTATTACTTGGAATGGAGAGACTATGGCATGGTAATAATCTAGCTATTCTTATAACTGTAACAGTATTTTATAGATGAAAACGCACAAAAGTGATTTATTTTAGTACTATTTTATAAAGTATGATTTATACGGACTTAAAATTTCGAATAAAATAACAACAATTTATAGAGAGTGTGAATGTAGATGAATTTGATAATTGAACATACTAGCTGTACCAATGCTCATATCTTCTCTCTTAAGTATTTTGATCGGAAAGAACATACCATTTACAAAAAGTATTTATTCCAATCAGAAGATCTCTTCTAACATAGGATAGAGTAATCTTTGGAGTATGGATATGTGTTTGACTATAAAATGAATACAAAACTTATATCCTTACGAAGATTTTATCTTTCATCATACACAATCTGTTTATGCGTAAAAATTTCACTAACAATAACGAGTATTCGTTGTCATTCTACAATCAACACAAAATGAACGTATTGATGGCACGTCTAATGTACTTTTAAAAGATAGAATTTAAGTAAAACATTCATATTTAGATTTTTGCACTTTAATTGCAAATGTTATTATGTATTAAATTTTCAAACATTCTGTTATATTAATTGCAGGAATAAAAAAATAATATCGATTACTAAAAAGAAACAAATAAATAATTATTGTTTTTTTCTTAATCAAGATAATGAATCGATGACTTAGATTTGTAATGTTTGCATTGTTTCCGTGATTTTATCGACAATATACTATTATAAAAGAAAAACATATAGAAGATATATTTTAAAAAATAAATTACCCGAGCTTCACCAATAATACGATAAGGCACTATTCTAGTATGTACTCGATCTTTTTTTGCCATTTTAAGTTTATTAATTTCCTAGAAAAATTTTTTCTATGCAAAATAAATATTCAATTTTATAATTACTTTGAAAATAATTTCAATTTGATATGGATTAAATTTTACTTGAGGTAATTCTTTCATATGTTTATAAGGATGATGCCATTCAACAGTATAACAATCCGATGAAGAAGAATCTCGATTGATTAATAAAACTCGTCTAAATATTTAATATTAAATTCTGTCTTAAAGAAATATTATTTCTTACCTTGTAGTAGCAAAAAAATAACTGGACGATTCTTCTAAGCATTTAATATGAGCTATATAGTCTTCTGTTTTACCATGTTCTTCTTGTTCAATTTTCTAAATAAATAAAAATATTTTCGATGAAAAAAGCTTCACTCGAAGTATAATAAATAAACGTACATCTAATATATATTTTCCGAACATTTCGTGAGCAATAGAAGGTCGAATAATTCCATCTCGGCCGATATGTCGTGGATGTCGGATACGATAAATACTTTGTTCATGTGTTACAACTCTTCATATAAATAAAGAATTAATTATCAAAAGTAAAGTTTTTTATTTCGAATACCTTTTAATTGAATCCAATGATGTACTTGTTAAGTCAGCAATACCACTTGTAGGTTTTCCAACAAGACCAAGAAAACCTTTGCCGACACCTTTGACGAATCCTTCACGACCACCTTCTTTTGCACCTTCAACTGGCTTCTTGACAAGACCTTTAAAACCTGATACAATATCCTAAATTTTTTAGAAAATATATAACAAAAAAACTTATTCAATGACAAAATAACCTTAGCTGTATTTTTTCCACTTGAAACAATGTGAAATGTATGTGGAGTAAGTAATTCTCTACGTTGCATTTTAACATTTTGATAATCTTTATCTAATGTTAATGTTGCTAAGCTTTTACTTGCTGCATCAGTTACTTTAGAAAGTGCACCAGCAGTACTACTAACAACTGAACCTACTAAATATTTTGTACCTGTTCCAAAGCCATGAATAAATTCTCTTGGACCTTCCATTGCACCCTTCAATAACAAAAAAATTTTAAGTGTTATATGAAATTTGATTTTACTTGTAATGGTTCATAAAAAAATGATTCAACACCATGAGCAATACTTCGAATAACACCAAATGGATTTCCAAGAACATCAAGACCTAATATAACAGCATGAATTTGTTTTAACAATTGATGTTCATAATGATTAATTATATCTGTTGTTAATTTATTAATTGTATATCGTTCATTTTTTCGTTCATAAAAATTTAATCTAATTATTTTTATACAAAAAAACAACAATTTCTCTTCGTTTAAATAATTAAAACATACTTTAATATAACATCTTGTACTTCAGCTACATTCAATATTTCTAAAATGAAATCTGCTAATGGATGTTCAGCAAGTAATTGTTTATTTGGCTTTGAACCATGAATAGAAAAACTAACATGAATCTATAAGAAAAAATTCAATGAGATAATCGCATTTAAGAAATGAATATCGCGTCCTTCATATAAACTATAATGTATACATGGTAATACAATGAACTAGAGGTCAATTAATTTTCAGATTACATTGATCGCACAAAACAACAGAGAAAAATACATTAGAAATCAATCTGCATTTACAGTTTTGAACAGTACTGCAACATATGTTAGTATAAAGAATTAAAAACTGCGACGCATACTCTCCATGGCTTACCCAAATCTCGCCAATAAGATTTTCACTAACTGGACGCTCGCCAATAGCGAAAGTCCACAGAACTGTTATCAGTAAAAGTCGCTCATACATGTAAAAGTCTTTATTGATTGTTACCAAGGAGGTAACAGCGGTCTTCAAGACTTCAAGAGACTTCCAAGACTTCATGCGTGAAGTCTCCGTTGTTCCTCCCTCGTCCCCTCGTGAAATAAATGCATCTATAGAAATTCAGAAGATTTCATGAGACTTCAGGCATGAAGTCTCTGTTGTTTACCCGTGGACTGTCACAAATGGAAGCAAGAAGATGTATCAACTCATCTTGGATCTTATCATAGAATCTTTGTCAGTATTCGTAAATAAGAAATAGTAGAACTTCAGTAAAATTTTCCGCCAGCTGATGAAAATACAGTGTACATTCGCCAATATACCCTGTGGACTTACTTCGATTGGCGAGTGTCGGGAATCTCCTCTCGATTTCATCGCACAAACTTCGTTGTCCTCCTCTCTTACGCTCACTGTACAATTAATATATGTCATTATTCATATGCACAAACGCGAGAGAGAGTAGCCCATAACAAAACTAAGTGTTTATAAATTTAATTATACCTTCACTGGTGATAAATGAAGATTATCAAAATAAATTTCCATATCAGATGATGGTTGATGTGTTTCACTTTGAATTAATGAATCAAGTGGTTTTTTAATATGCATTATATCTGTATCCATATTCATTGAAGATGCTACAGGATTCTATATATATTTCGAAATAAATATATAAATAAAAATTAAAAACAGCAAACTTTGTCAGCTTTGAAAAATCGAAATAGAGCTAAGATCAAATCTTGATCAACACAAAGAGCAACTTCTTGAATAAGTAATTTAAAATATCTAAATCCAAATAAAATTCCTTATTAAATATACATATATTTATATTCAATAAATACTTGAAATGAATTGTATTTGCTCTCATTGATTTACTTTTGAATACACTTAATTCAATAAATGGTTTTCCAGCTAAAATCAAAATACAAAAAAAATTATGTTTTCTCTTCATACAATTTAAATAATATTTCTTACGTAAATCAGTTCCTGCTGATTTTGAAATAAGTGGATAAAGACTTGTTGGAAATAATGTATATTCGAGTTGATCATCAATTTGTATATCATTAATTCGAGCATGAATAGCAACTTTACTTATTGACCATGCATATCCAATCCATATTGCATCAAGTTTTTCATATCTAATACATACATGATTACCTTTATCATCACTTATTTCAGCTACATTTTCATTAAATGATACGATCTATATATCCAAAGAAGGTTTTATTGAGAAATTCTATAAAGTTCATTTTATTAAAAACTTACGCGATGTTCGTCAATTCTATATCTATTCTCTCTAATTTCTTGTTTCGTATCATGATGATGATGGTGATGAAGATGATGAAGATGACGATGATGGTGGTGGCGTCCAATATATAGATTATAATTATCTTCTAAATAATTATTTAGAGAAGGAGAAATTGGTCTAATATTATATTTTTGTTTTTCAACCCAAATATTTTTTGATTGATTAATAGTTATATATAATAAATCATTTCGATTAACATCATCAATAATCGATATACCAATCTGACGTGCAATTATTTGAATATAATTCTTTATTGGTTCATCTAATAATGATGACTAAATAAAAACAAAAATATTAAATTTCGAAAAACACAAATAAATTTTCATACGTCTGTAACTGATCGAATAATTGTCATATCACAAGAAAATAATAATACTGTTTGTGGACCATCATGAAATATACCATAATAAATATTTTCTTCATTATCTTCTTCAATAACACCACTAGCAGGCTTCAATAGAAATAATATTTATTTATTTAAAAATTTCATCATAAATCTTTGTCTTATTGGTAACAATATGAACAAAAAAAATTTCAATCGAAATGGGTATTTCTTTTGCAAGATGATACTTTAAAAAGAGCTAAGAAAATCGAGTTTTGTATTACATTAATTATTTCGCATACGAAACATCTGATTGTAATAAAAATTTTCGTCTATAGCTCCTAGAGATGTTCAGGGGCGCCATACCCTACCGACTAGGACCAGGGTCAGGGTACGACGCGCGTAGGATACAGTAGGATGCAGGATAATGAAAACGCTTACTCTGTACACGTCTAAATAGCTCTCTAACGAAGACATATGAGTCCTTATCTCTTCACAGAAAGAAGCATTCTGAATATTTAATACACTTATAAAATAGTTATACGTTATACAAATTATAAAAAATTCTCGTCTATCTCATTTTCAAAAAATTTCATCCGGATTTAGGGCTATCAGTTAAAATTCTATGTAGCGTATATTCTGAACCATGAACAATCTTTAAAAATAAACTTACATCTAGTTTTATTGTTACAGTTTTTTTATTAGCCGAAATATCTAATTCACATGGTTTAAATGGATCAATCCATGTATAATAAACATAATTTTGTGCAGGTAAAGTTTGTGTTCGTCTAGGAAAATGAATTTATTTTTCGTCACGTATATAAAAAGAAAAGTAAACTCATACGAATCGCCTTTTTGATTGAATGTAATTGATTGATTAATCAATGTATTAACAATTAAAATAGGTGCATCACCATTTTTATAATCAGAAAAAACAATTCTATATCCATCAAAATCTGTTATATTTATTTGAACATCAATTGCAGGAAGTTCTTCATCATTCATATATAATAATGTTCGATGTTTATCATTTATTGAAAAACCACATGATGCTTGTATATTATGTGAATAACGTACACGCATTACACCATCTTTTATATTATGTGGCCAAAATGGAATTATCTAAATAAATAAATTTATTTTATTATTCATATTTAAAAAAAATAAAAATACCTCTTCAGGTTTAACTGATTTCCATTTATCTTGTTCGATACCAGATACAGTTTCAATAATATCAATACCAATCTAAATTCAAATATTATATGAAAATATATTTATTGAAGAAAATAAATTTCATACGGATGCATTGTTAATAACAGTTATTGATGGAGCAATTGTTATGATTTTTGTCATACCAAATGAAGAAGTAACAATATTAACACAAACCTTTTTATACAATAAATCTTTAATTTATATAGGAAAATAAAGATTTGATTTTACCATATAAAGTCTATCATTAAGTATATTACAAGTTGCTATTCCTGTACTTTTAATAACATTAACAGAAAAACCTTCCGACCATTGAGAAACACTTTCATCATCTACAGCACTATATAACCTAATATTAGCCTAATATATATAAGAGTAATAGAAATTAGTTTATTATATAAAAATTATAACCTTTTTATGTGAATTACTATGAAATCCTTTTGGACATATAAAATATGGTTCATTAGTAGTATCAATATAAACCATCTCATGTTCAAGCTACAGTGAAATAAATAATTGATAATAAGAAAATTAAATAGAAAAATTTGAATACTTGAAATTGAAATTTAAGATCAGTAGAATTGATAAGCCAATATGGAGAATAAAATGATGCACGATATGCTTGTCGACATATATCAACACGTAATACCATTCTCTTTAAATAATATATTTTTACAATTTATTTATTTTCATTTATTTATTTATTTTACCATTATTTCATTTGTTGAGGCATTATGGAATTCAACAATATGTTCATTATGTGCTCCTTTACCTTTTGTACCTATATTAATTGGTTCAGATATCCATGTAACATTATTGTGTGATGGAATCTAAATAAATATAATAGAATTTTTATGACTAGTACCGTAGCTAAGATTTTATCTTATGTAAGTCAAGTAGAGCGATGCAACTCATTCTTCTCCTAAGAGTCATTCCTTGGATACGTCACTTTAAAAAATATTTTCGTTTGAAAAGATATTCTTTATTGGTAGCTTAAATTATTAACTAAACATATCTTCGAGATAGAAATTACAGAATACATCTCTAACTCATAAAGTTATATAAAATACCGTAAAAACGAGACTAGATTGTTTATTTCCAGTTGTTGCATGATATAATTCGCCTGATTTGAGATCAACTTTTTCAGTGTTCTATAATAGATTAAATAAATGAGAAAAAAGTAAATATTATTTCATTCACATCGATTGAACAAAGAATATTAATTGGTAAAAGATTAATAATATGAACAGCCAATTGAATAGAAATATTAAATGAACTTCTAATAGGTTCATCGGTATTTTCTGAATAAGCTTCAAGTGATTCTTTATAAATCTAAATAAAATCGTAATTAACATAAAAATATTTCGGTTAAATCAAATGAACATACCACATAATGAGTTTCTTTACCATCTTTCAATTTTAATACTCGATCACTATTTGATTCATTTGCCCAATCAAATGATATAAAGTCATACAATTCATCCATTGAATCATCTCTAAAAATCACATCATGCATAATCTATTCTTTTAAACTAAACTCTTATTCAATACATCTTCATATCACTATCAAACAATAGAACTTGATCGTCTATTTTTTTCTCTCGAAAAATTCTTCGGAGTAATTCAATATTTTTACATTGAGGAAAATCTATACATAGTGATAAATCGCAAATATCGAAAACTAGATAAAAAAGATAAGGATACAACTTGCATCAACAGCTCCGATTCCGTTAAGTTTTATCGAGACTAGCACCACAAAAAACTAGTCCCGCACATCCCTAATCGCGATCTTCATATATAACTATTGAACAATCTCAGTGCAAGTTGTATTTGTATTCATACACGACTAATAACGAATAGTTGATAAAATAATCTTACTGTTCAATAGTGAAGTATAATCGTGGACTCGATCGAAGATAAAGAGGATCAATTGGAAGATAAAATTCTTGATTAACATCAATTTGTGCAATACGATGAAATTTCCTTGTTTCAACTGAATCAGCATCCAAAATAATTAAAGGCGTTTTTGTTCCATTAGTTATCTTGAATTCAAAAAAAAACAAAATTTGCAAATAAAATATATTCTGATAGATAAGTTTACTTTAATGATTGAACTAAGAATAATTCGTCTACGATCTTCATATATATGTGAATTACAAAGCATTTGAATTGGCCAATTAGGAATTGGTGATGCGCGGATTTCATAAACTCGTCTCCATGTTTGATTTATATCTAATTTAATTAATTGTTCACCAATCTTAATTAAAAATATATATTTCATAGAAAATAATCAAATTAAAAAAAAAACGAGAATTACTTTAACAGAAAATTCTTGTTTTCTATGATCAACTTGTTCTGCAATTGTTGGAAGATGAGTTGCATCTAATCGTTCACTAGGTACTGTCAATTTAACTGATTCACCATTTTGTAAAATTGAATCTTTATTTGATTCGTCATTTTCAGTAAACTTCAAAAAAAACGACACATTCTCGTAATCAATAGATCAAAATAATCTGTATTAACAATTACCTCAATTCCATTTAAATCAACAATAGTAAGTTCATAACCAGTATGATTATGTATGGATAATATTGATTGATCATCTTGCTCAATTGTTGATGATTTCTTCTTATAAGCATCGCTAAACATCTTGAATAAGCGTTGAGCAAGAACTACACCGGTTTTGGTTAGTGTTATATTTAGTAAATGATCAGCTCGAATAAATATAATTTTCTTAACATCAAAGTCACTATCATTTTCTTCTTCTTCTTCCTTTGAATTTAACGATTTTTCATCGTCAAGTAAAAATCGATACTAAAAGAATACAAATCAATAATATTTAATTCAATTCTCCTCGATAATTACCTTCGCTTCATTTTCGTCTTTATGATCCTACGAATAGAAGAAAAAAATTATAGTTAAATTGATGACAATAATTTATATGATTTACAGTGACGGTCTGACATTTGATAGACCACGGAGAGATAGTGTGACTACGTTGATCAATAATCGGTTCAATAAGTGGTTCCCAAGCAAGTAAATGATCATTAAATAAAGCCAATTCAATTTGAATTGATGCAGTAATCGATAACTAAATAAATAATTGATTTTACAATTATATCAACAAATTAAATATTAAATAAAAATACATCGGTAGACCAATTTTCAAGATGAGTAAATATTTCCGATAAACACAATGCAAGAACTGGTCGCGTTGTTAAACCAGAGCCATATTGAATTTTAACTTCAGCTGTCTTCAAACTTACAGTTAACTAAAAAATAAAATTTATATTATTTTAATACATCAGATAGGGTATGGGTGTCTATTCTCTCAATCAATACCCATATGTGAAGGCATAATGTAAATACCGGTACTAAAGGACGAGGGTGGATAAGGCCGTTTCCGTGTCCTCCCAAATATCTCGGTCTTTTGTTTTAAAATCAAGTGAGGGATGTCTCCTAATGATATTCCAATCGTTAATTTTGCAACAGTTCTCAATCAACTTTTCGACCCGCACCCACCCTCAAGATTTCATCAGAAAAAAAACGGCCTTATCCGTCCTCGTCCTCTTAATACTAAGTGCTTGAAATGTGTAATATTTTTAGACGAAATATGAATACATACTTGTTGATGAATATTTTTATGTTTATGAATTTTTTTTTGTTTGTTTTGTTGTTGAATGATCGATTTTCTTTTCGAAGGTGTACCTGTAGTTATTTCTAATATATCTGTTTGTTCTAATGTATCTTCTTTTTCTTGAGGATCTTTAAAATATAAATAAATAAAATTCGATAAGAAATTGAATATAAAAAAAGACCTTGAATAAACCAAAAACTTGAATCTTTAAATGGTTTTGGATCAAATATTGATTTTGAATTTATTTTATCTTTTTCATATGTAATATTAGTCTAAATAAATTTCTCTATATTTAATCAAAAAATAATCATAATAAACTCTATACTTGTTGTTTTCCCATTGAATTTTTCAAAGAAGCAATTGTACTAATTAATGTTGGATTTATATTAACAGATATATTTCCAATGCGTACATCGATTATTTGTTCATTAGGATTGGTGACTAATGTTACATTAATTTTAGTCGGTTGTAAAATCTATTTAATTAGTTTATTGTTAAATATGTATTCAATAAAAATATTCTTACATCATATTTTATTTTTGATTGTTTTAATTCTTCGAAATTCGATGCATAAATAGTTAAATTTTCAAATGAACCTTCAATTTTATTTGTTTTATTCGCATTCATCATATGCATTGCCACTGATAACTTGATAATAATTATAATAGTTTTTTTATTTTCGAAAAAAAACAAAATTTATTAACTTACTTCGAGTACAAGACAATTTGAATTTTGATTCGTTTCATCTTCAATCACAATAAATTGACAAGATTTTATATTTAAATTAATTTTATTCTCAACAGAGAATGATGAATCTAAAGTATAGAAATTCATATTCAATTTATCTATTTACGAAAGAATATACATACCTTGATCGTTTGTTGTTATTTGAGAATCATCATCCATGGATGTTTCTTCTTCATTTGATTCTTGTTTTAATGGATATTTCGATACGAATTTAGCTGGAGCTGGAATCTCATTATTCATATCATTACATATTTGTTTGTTGACATTTATTATTGTTTCACGATTCACACCTTTTTGAATGGCTATTTTCGAAGTGAAGAAATCTTTTAATGAAATCAAATAATTTGGACTGATACAAATGTAAAAATTTTCCAATCCTCCATCAACTAAAAAATATTAAATTAATATACATATATATATATTAATCGAGAACAAGACCTTGTCGAATAAATGTTGAATTATCTTCATTTGATGGTTTATATTGTAGATTAATACTTAAAATTGATTTATCTTGTTCGATATTCCAATTCTTATCAATAATACGTTTGATTGAATTGTGATTATCATTTGAATATAAATAATCGACTATTAAATTAAATATTTGTGCTTGTCCATTGTAAGTTGAATTTGAAAATTGTTGAAAATCTATTTGTATATTTTCAAATTCTAAATAAAGTAATTTCGCATTTTGATCATGATAAAGTGTTAAATTAATTTGTTTTATAAGAAGATTAATTGCAATTAATTGATATATTTTCTTATCTTTTTGTTTTAAGACTTTTTGTTTTTTAACAGGTTTATCTGATAATTCTTCATTTTCTTCAATTGCTTTTTGTTCTTGTGGAATTTTATGATAAATTTTTTCTTTAAAATTTTCTTCATAGATTTCTATGAAAAATAAATAATCTTCTTGATGAATGAAAAAATCAATTTTATCCCATTGAAATTTTATTGAAAATTTTGCTTGATTTTCTGCAAGAGTTTCAATATTTAAATGATGATTAATTAGAATAGTTAATGGTGAGCAATCTAACAAATTAATATGTTCTTCAATTTGATTTGTATCGTTTAATTTAACACGATTTACTAATAAATTTTGAAAAATAATTTTATATTCTTCAATAACTGATTGAATTTGATTATTAATAGGATTTGTTTGTACAGTTAATTGACCTAAATCAATAAGAATTGCTTCATTAGAATATGAATGTTTTGGAATAAATATTCTTGGTCCATTGATATTAACTTCGAAATGAAGTTTAGATGTTTGTTTTTGTAAAAATGAAGGTTCATTAGACGGAGTCTTTTCTTTAGTTGATTTTTTTCCTTGAAATGCATTAAGAATAGTTTGAATAAGTTCAATATGTTTATAAAGAAGAAAAACATTGACTTTTTCTACTTGTCCATCGATATGTGAATCAATTTGATTAAGAAACTTCTTCGAATATTTCAATAACGATAAATTAATTGATACTAAATCATTTTCTTGATTTTCTTTTGAAATAATTGATTTAAATCGACCATCATGTGAAGGATCAATAACATTAAAATCTTTAATAATCAAATTAATTGAATTTTTCACACTTGATCGAGATAAATTACTTCGTACACCTTGTAATTTTATATATAATAATTGCGTATATTGATTTCCAATAAGAATATGAAATTCATTTAAATTAAATTCAATTTCAAATGAAGATTTTTTCGATTTTTTCTTCGGTTTTTTCGTCTTAGTAGAATCTGATTTGATTTGTTTTTGAGAAAATTGCTTGACAATATTATTTTTAAATATAAGTATTGATGTTAACGCTTCTAATTGAATATTTAAATTTGATTGAGAAAAATTTATATGAATTTTATTTTCAATTGAATTATAAGGTGATGAGGAAAATAATGGATTTTCAATAGATGTTAATAAACCATTGATAATTAATAATTTCGTATTATCATTATGTTGATTACCAATTAAATAAAGTTTTTTATTATCTTTTGTTTCAAATTGTTGATGAATTAGGTAAAAATCTTCAAGAGAAAAATTAAATTCAATATCATAAGTTTTCATTTTAGCTTCAATAATTATTGAGACAAATGATAATTCAATAAATGGTTCATTGGAATCCGATAAATCCATTGGACATTGTTCCACAGATATGGTTATCTATGAATATATACATTTATTACGAAATTCTAATAGATCTTTAACTTACAGCTGGAATTTTGAAACTAGCTTGAATTTGTGTTATTTGTTGGTGAGACTGAATTTGATCTGATTGAGTTTGATGTTCAGTTTTAGCTATTTTCGAAGATGTCATTTTTTCGATTGTTTCATCGATTTTCTTTACACTTTGACGTTTTCCATCTTTTGTATTTAATTTCTATTAAAAATAATATAAGAATTTTGTTTGACGAGAAATAATACAACTCACTGCAATATTAGCTTCGTCGTTCGATTTTATTTGAGGAAGTGGCATTGATCGAACAACATTTACAATTTCGAATATACGTTTATCAGATAATTGCGATTCAAGTTTTGTAATTTCACCATCGACTTTCCAACTAAAGAAAAAAAATAATAGATCAAAATTTTACGCAAATAGTTCTCAAGTTGAGGGTGTATATTTGAATATCAGACAAGACTCAATTTCTTTTGTTATGATGCACTTGATGAATATTTAACTACATATATTTTGTCTATGGATAAAACTCAAAAGAAAATGAGCTCTCTAATTTTCACTTATTCTCGAAGAAATTGAGATTAGTAATTTTTATTAGACAGTGTTAGATTGATTTCAAGATAATATTTTAATGCAATCAAAAGAAAAGTAAATATAGATTATTTTTTTCTCTTTGAGTACATATCGTATGATCTTCAGTTATAGTCTATTATCAAAAAAATCTTCGAATTACAGCAACTTTTACTCAGTGGCGGATTTAAGGGGGGGGGGGGGGTGGACGCCCTCCCTACAGATATATTTTTTGATTTTTTACAGCAAAAATAAACGAAAAAATAGGTTCACACTACTTCGATTGAACTCAAAAAATAGTTTTTAGCCAAAATCGCGCCCCTCTCTACTATGGCTTACAGATGAAAGACTATAATCTTATGGAAGAAATCTGGTACATGTAGATCATTTCAAACTTAGCTCTAATAATGAAAAATAAGAAATAATTTACATTGGTATATTGAAATCATCCATACAAGTTGATTTGTTTATATCTAAAATAATTGTTATTGGTTTAATAATATAAGATGATGTATCATTCCCATTCAGAATAATTTTCCAATCTTGATCTAAATCAAACACATTAATTATTAGAATTGAATTTATTAAATTTATTTTACCTTTCTTGCAATAGACTAATCTCGTACTTTCAAGTTTTAGTTTTATTGGAATAGATGATGATTCGACAATATCTTGATTATTCTAAATAAATAAAATCTTATTGAAAAAAAAACATGTAGATTTTTTTTTACTTCAGTATTAGGAAGTATTTCTTTTTGATGAGGAATATTTTTCTTTCCACCTTTAAATGTTAAATGACCTAAATCTAAACAAATTGATGGCGAAGAACTAAAATCAAAAATAGTTAAATAATTCATATTTAATATCAATTTACCTCGCTAAATCATCATGTTCAGGTAAAATAATAAATACGGATTGACAATCAATACTAATATCTAAATCTTTCATTTTTTTAACATTTTCATTTAATAAAAATTGCGTATCATTTTTTATATCTGTATATAATGAATAAGCAACTTCTTTTGTTCTATAAATTATAAATAAATAAATAAATAAATCGAAAAAAAGAATTATTTTCTAACTGTTCTAAATGATGATTTTTATCAGGAATGAATATTTCAAAAAGATTTTTAATTGTTACCTAAATAGTAGATTAGAATTATTTATAACAATGATTAAGAAGTAAATTACTGCATGATATACGATATCAAAAGATTGTAAACGACCTATGATACGATAATCACATGTTTGATTGAGTGGATGTGTTTCAAATTGAATATGTAACAATTTTTCTTTATTATTTTGTGATTTATTATGCGATTGAATAAGAACAGGTTGATTTAAATTAATAATACCTTCTCGATTTAATTCCGATTGATTTCCATACATTTCTAATGAATCAATATCAAGTTGAAATCTATTCAAAAAAAAACAAATACAGATAAGAATTCAGATAACATTTTACTTACGAAAAATCATCTTTAGCAGGACGATGTGTATAAATAAAATCAGTATTTGATATTGTTGCACAAGCGATTGATTTAGCTCTAATTACAATATAATCAAAAATAATTACTAAAATACATTCATAATTACTGTATATCATTTTCATTATTATTTGACCAAACATTAGCTTTGATTGTATTGAAACCAACAGAGATATCAATATCAATATACTAAAATTAATAAGTACATTATGACATGGGTAAAATTTCTTTTCTTCATTGACATGTATCCGAAATCATTCGATGGTAACTTTACTGATTCATCGCACGAAACTAACTCTATTAATTCGACTAACTCTGAGTTTTTCAGACTTCATTGAAGTCAGTGGCGGATGTAGGATTTTGGAAGGGAGGGGACGATTTCGGCTAAAAACTATTTTTTGAGCCCAGTCGAAGTAGTGTGAACCTATTTTTACTGTAAAAAAATCAAAAAAGAATTCTGGAGGGAGGAGCGACCGCCCCCCTCCTAAATCCGCCACTGATTGGAGTCTATACAGTCTTTAATCGCGATACTAGAACTTTCTCTTGCTGATCAATTATGTCTCAATCAATTTGTACAAGGTATACGTGTTTAATCGGTAAGAATAAGTTTAATATAAATACCTCTGATGGATACAATAATACTTTCTGTTCATCTTCATAACCGATAGCTTCATAAAGTTCTTGTCGTTCTTCGTTTGACAAAATATTATCAGATTGTAATTCTAGAATAAATAATTTTAATCCTAATATGTATGATAAAAACTGTACCTGGATCATCATCATCATTGGCATGATGTTGTTTCCACCAATTAGATAGTTTCTCTCCGGAAGATAGTTCCTTTGTATTTGGTTTTCGTTTTTTAGCCTAAATAAACTATTATTAAATAAAAAAAGAGAAAATATTTTTTACCATAATTTGAGCTACTCGACGAACATAAATTAAATTAAATGTATTGATTTTTTTTTCTAATTCCTAAAATTTCAAATGAGAAAATCAATATGAAATAATTAATGATTATTGTATCATACTTCCATACGTTGTTTTTCATCTTTAGTAAGACGTGCAGTTATTTGTTGATAATAAAACAAATAATATTGTTTTGATCGATCTAAATATAATTTAATATTTTTCCATTGATAAGAAGCAAGTCTCGGTCGAATTTGTTCATTCAAGATTACATTATAAGCAAATTTCCATCTAAAACAAAACAATTCATAAATCATCTTCATTCAAAAAAATTAATTACCGTCGTATACTTGGTTTTTCCGCTTGAAGAGCATTTTTAAGTGCGTAATATTTCACATATTTCGCTCTTGTAGTATAATATTGAAAAAATTCAAGAAATGCAAGAATATCTGCATACTAAAAAAATAATCGAAACTAAAATTTAGAAAAACAGAATTTATTAAGTATTATTAACTTGATCTGGATTCATATTTAAATTAATTTCTTGGAAAAGAATTTTTGCTTGTAAAATCGGTCGTTGAAAATCTTGTTTTTGAGGTTTTTTTGCTATTTCAAATTTAGCGGTTGCATTCAATGGTCGAAGAACTTTAACAAAAGACCGAAAAGCAATACATTATATGAAATAATCAAATTACTGTAATTCTGTTGTGCAATATTTGTTTTGAGATGCTCATTTATTTGTAATTTAAATTTTTTCTAAATAAATCTTCCGATAGGAAAAAAAAGAATACCTTTATAAAACATACAATAACATCTTCTTTTGGTAAATTATCATAGGGTTCAATATTGGCACTCCAATAAATCGATAAATTATTGATTTCACCGAGCTATATTGAATTATAAACAATATATCCTCGTTAATTTAAAGAAAACTTTACTTTGAAGAGTATTTTTGAATCTTCTCGTTCAGCATTTGTTGCCTAACGAAAAATTTTACATAAAAAATTTTTTTATTTATGATTTCTTACAGTAAGTTTAATATAATTGAATGTGAGATTAAATGTAAATGGATGAAAAGGTCGCGTATATTTATCTTGATATTGAATATGTACATTTTCAATTGTGATTTCAAGATTACGAAGAATATGAAATTTTAAACGTTGAAAAAATTTATCTTTACGTTTGGGATTTTTTCCAAAATATTCTTAAATAAATAGAAATTCATTTGACAAAAACATATAAAATACTTACTGTATTCTTCTCGTTTACGATGAAATTTTTCGACTTTCTCTACTCGTTTCATTTTCGAACGATATTCTTGTTCTTCAAATTTTTGAGAATTATAAACGATTTCTAATAGAACAAAATATGATTTTATGAAAAAAAAATAATAGTTCAAACCAGTTCTTGTTTTTAAAAGTAAATAAAATCCATGAATTGAAATTTTTGTTGGATGCGTATAGAAATGTTTCCATGGAATATGAATTGTTAATTTTTCTAAATATATATATTTAAAATAGAAGAAATAATTTTAAAAAAATATATACCAATAAAACCAGTTATGATTTCGACAGGAATATTTAAATCATCCTAAAATTTTTATATTTGATAGTGGAAAAAAGGAATTATTTAGATTTACCAATGCATTTTGTTTTACATAAGCATTTTCAATAGTAAGATTACCTAAAATAAAAATAGATAATTAAGAAATTACAATAAAATATGTAATTACCATGCCATAAACCAACTTTCAGACTTTTTGAATCAAAATTTTCTATATAATCTCCAAGATATTTATCAAGTAAATGAACAGCTAAATGTTTGAATACCATTATTTAAATTATTTCGATATAGTTTCGTTTATCTAAAATAGATAAATACTTCATGAACTTTTATTTGAATAAATGCTATCTGATTCGATCAAATAAGATATGTCATAGTAAAATTTGAATAATGAACTATCAAAGTAAAAGTTATAACGACAACATTCTTGAAATATCGATATCCGAGGAGTGAATCTTTTTTATAGCTTACCGACGTCTACTCATTATCAAAAGGTGAACATCTAAATATGTTCTCTGGTATATTAAATATAAATTATTAGGTAAAAAAAATAAATAAACATACAAATCGAGAGACTTTACTTACTGACCTCGGATATATATAATTGATCGATTGTATTTATTATGATTTCTTTTACTAAATATTCGAATACTTAAAGATTGATAATGTTTCTATCGAATAGTACGTTATATAAAGTTAGTGTATTACATGCGTATGTATATAATATATAAACAGATATATAAATAATATACTTTGTTTTTGTTTTATTTATTGCTTGATCATTGGACGATTAAATAGTCTCACTAGTAGAGAACAGATAAATTTTTTACTCATTATTCTGCACATAGTCGATATATAAAAAGAAATTATACGCACATGTATATTTATATTAATTGGGCGTGTTTTTATCTTTCGTACATACGATTGATTAGCAAACTTTATAACAAAGTATATTCTGATCAAATATATTATTTTTCATTTTGCTTGACCTTGAATTATTCATTGTTTTTTTTTACATAAAGACATGATATTGATGGTTAAATAGTTTTTATACGTTTTTTTTAATATTATTTTTGGTTTAGTTAATTGCGAAGCATACCTAAATCGAGTAGAAATTTTTCAGTCATAGATATTTTTTACCATGAATTCGAACGGTGTATTTCATGTTACACATTGTGATATTTATTTATTTAGTATGATCTGTTGATTACTGTTCTCTAAATAATGATTTAACAAAATAAAAAAAGGAAGAAAATTATGGAGGATAACCTGCAGAAGGGAAAGTTACTTAGAAATATCGAATGCATTAGCATGTTCGAGTACAATAAAACTACGATCATACTAAAGTCATTCTATGCTTTATATATGTAAGGGAAGTTAATTACTGATTCGATCCATAACTTATGCTAACTATGAAATGATGTGCGATATCAAAGTAGTAATTTCTACCGTCGAAAAACGTGCAAAGCTAAAATATTTCGCAAATCTATTCATTACATGAATTGTGTCACATACAATATACGTTATTATTCGACGCAGTTTCTTGTATTCTATCTAATGGTATACATATATTCATCATTAGTCAGACTCATCGTACCTTTAGACTGATAAATTATTTTACATCAGGTGTATGCAGTATATTTAACAAACTAATTCGCTTTAGCGCCTATGTCAACAACGTTACCTATAACTTTATAGTCAGCTTGACGAGCTCTGTCGAATGATATGTATTTCTTTTCTACACAAGCAATGGTAGGCATTAAATACTTTCTAAGATCTCAGATGTGTCCTGTCACACCTTCATAATATATCGGAAACTCATATTATCCGATAGATCTCGATGAACTACATCAGTTGATATGTAATTCATAAAATCTAATAATAATTCCATTCATTTTTTTTATTTCAAGAAACAGGTAATTATTCGTTTATAGGTTTAGCTTTCTTTATGAAAATTAGTTTTCTACAATTACTTTTGATAAAAACCAGAGCAATTCTTTTTTTTCTCTTTAGAAGTTTTTAAGATGACTGAAAACAATTTTCACAATAAAATACTTTGTTATATCGTAAGAAAAAGATTGTGTAGGTTTAGATAAACCATTAACTTTAAGACTGGCTGAACTGGAAGCGAAGGTTGTTGCACAAATAAAACATTTGAATTTTGATTTATTCTATTGAAGATATATTCATGCATATTATGTTTTAAATAAAGCAATAAGATTATTCCAGTATGTATTGATTTATATGACTGGAAAGCAACTAAAGAAGCTGTCAGACCACATCTTACAACTCAATTATTACTTAATAATAGTGTCGTTGCTATCCTTCATTCCCTTTTAGAAGTTAATTCCAATGGTTCTGATGCATATGTAAAAGAATTGAATCAAATATAAAATATTTATATTGTTCTTTTATCTAATAAACATTGTTTAATATCAATGCCAAGTCCATTATATGTGTTTGTCAGTTATCTTCATTTTCAATTTATTATATAGGAGTTCATATTTTTGCAATTAAAATCATCTAACTTATGTACATAAGAATAAGGATTTTGGCAGGAAATAGCACGTGATTTAGTTGAACGCGAAATGTCTAGTTTGGCTGTTAATGTATCAGGTCAAGCAGCAGCAGCAGTTGATGGCTTAACACGTGTAATGACAATGAAATTAGGTCCTCATTAAGTAAAAGTCTCTCGCATCTGCAGGTAACTAACATTAATCTGTTTGTTTTAGATTCCAGTCAATAGTGCATTTTTCATTACTTTTATTTGTTACATATAGGTTTTTTATAACAGAGATAGGTTGTATAGGTTAATATTCAAATTTCTTTTACTAAACAATCATTTTCTATGAGTAGGTTGGCCTGATAAAAAAAAGCTGCTAGAATGTTATCAAAAATTCCATTAAATAAATTTACTAGCTCCAAAACCACAAAATCGAATTTTCATGAGTTTTCTGTTTGTTTCTGTAGAAGCAGAAGATATTGTTGAACCAATTATTTTTTTACTCTCAAATAAATCCCAAAATGATAAATAACGTTAGTCTACGTATCGATAATGTAAACAAATCTCATTTAGATCGTAGACTTGCACCTTTTTTCCAAATAAACAAAATCTTGTGATATGACATAGTAGTTTTGACTGTTTTTCTTTTATTTTTGTATAGATAGTGGATTTTTAGTGACATAATAACTTACAAACAATAAATATTGCCTGTTATAATTATAATTTTTGGTAATTTTTGGATATAACGTTTAGTTTTTAATTCACCTAATTTAATTCGATGCAACAATTTTGAATCGTCGTTTTATTTTCTATTTGAAAAAGCATTTCCTGTTTTAATAATTTTATAAAAGTGACCATAATGAAGAACATATATTGTAAATCATATGTCAACGGCAGAATATCTACTATTAAATACATAGATGAGGTATGCCATATCAGCAAGAGTGTTTGATATATTAATTGTGATATTCGCTGCAGTATGAAACTATCTTGAGAGTGTGAGCGTTCACGCCATCATCACCCTGATCGACACCCACCCTTCTCTCAACATTTTCACCTTTTCTATATTTATTCTTTTGAAATCTTATGCAGAAGTCAAAAAACTATCCGATGATTTTACCATTGAATGAGGTAGAAACTATACTGATAATATTTCAATAATTACAATGCACACTTACAACCAACCCGTCCAACCATCGAATGATCATAGTGGCGGGACTAAAATCTATCTTACGCTAGCTATTCACAGCAACGCCCCAAAAGGAACTATTTCAAATATTAATATGTTTCTTAAATATATACGATTTATTTCAAAACAGAATAAAATGACATTTGCTCCATTTCACTCAAGTCTCCCTCATAAAAACTATACGCAACCATGTATTTCTATCCGCAATTTTTTGTATATATTGTTTCCATTGATCTCCAATTCGATTATGCTCGAGGTCGAGTCTTGTGAGTGTCTGTATGAAATAAAAAAGATGAAGATGAGAGAAGTGCAGAGAGTGGTGTTTTCTCTCAC
>CAJNOI010000817.1:0-25285 GCA_905250115.1 Adineta steineri | reverse complement strand
AATGTGATAATGGAAAAATACCATCTCGAGCCAATGAAAAACTATTAAAAAAAACTATTGAAATAGATTAAGAAAATCATTTATTTTATTTACTAAAGTCGAGTTGTTGATGTAATAGATGCTACACCAGCAAAATAAAAACTAATGAGAAGAAGAATAGTTAATATTAATGTACCATGATATGATAGAGCTAGTTTAAAAGTAGCCACAGTATCATCTAATGTGTCACCATTTTCATTCTCATTCTCTTCATTGTCTTTAACAAATTGTGCAATATTTGGAATAGTAAAAAGAACAGCAAGTAAATAAACAAATCCAGCAATAGCACTACAGATACATGTCAAAACTATTTCTTTAGGTGCTATTACAAAAACAAAACAAAAATTCTTTTCTATTTGACAAAACTTTTCTATCAATCATTTTACCTGTTCGGCCAGCATCTTTTGTTTCTTCAGCTAAATTAGCACTACCTAAAATATATTCACATTTCATTATTAAATATGTTTCTTTATCTCTTATTATTATATATAAATTTTACCTGCATAACCAGATAATGAAAAAAGAGTGGAAAGAATACTAATACAACACACATAAACAAATGGTAAACCCGTACCATTATAAGTAGAAAAAAAGACATCATGAACAGTTGCATGTTTTGGAGTCATAATAAATAAAACAATAACAATAATTAATGTTGCACTTAGTTGAAAAATAGCTGATAAATTATTTATCCATCCTTGTTGATTAATACGAAGTGTATTTACAGCACTCCATGTAAATAAAACAATAATACTTATTAGGACTTGATCAGTTGTACTTAATGATGGTTTATCATGGAGCATAATTACAGCATTTAAAATACTTACAAAACCAGAACAATATGATGCATCACCTATTTATTCATATCAAGAGAAAATATAAAGAGAGAAAGTTGAATTAAAGTTTATCTACCAGTAACATTTCCAACAAAACTTAACCATCCACAAAAATATGATATTAATGGAGCACTATCAGCAGGTGCAAGTTGACCAGACCTAATCAAATCAAATAATTTTAACTGATAATTTTTATTCTAATAAAAATACTTTACCAATGATAAACTGATCCAGCATGTGGATAAACTGAACAGATTTCAGCCAAAGAATAAGCAACAAGTATAGTAAATAATGATCCAATCATCCATGACCAAACAGCCACACCTGATCCTCCTGTTTTTAATGTATAATCAAAACTTAATGCAATTGATACTACAACACTAGTTGATGTGAAACAAAATGCAAATGACATAAATGAAGAAAAACCACGATGAAGTTCTTGCTTATAACCCATTTTTTCAAGATGATCTACATCCAAAGCTTCTTGTTTTTCTTCTTCTGCATTTTCATAATCACTTTTCGTTTGTGGAGGTATATTCATAGATGATGATGATGATGATTCGAATGAAGACATTTAGAATATGATCAATAAAAATACAATTATAAATGCATTTTTATGTATAATAATGGATATTTGACAATTACTAATTAATGGAGTGTAGTTGAAAATAACGAATGCAAAGTATATTGTTTATTGAGGTTATATTGAATTCGTAGATGTTTTTGGAATATAATATCAGTTGATATATAACTTAATAGATCAGTATATGAAGATTCATTCAAAAACTAACGTGTACAGATACATGTGAGCGTCACGGTCCACTTATTTTGTTTTGTGTTGATAACCAAAACAGTCGTCAAGTATAAATACATATTCACAGTGACAGTTACAGTCTAGTGAGAGATTGTAGAACTATTCATTCGTCATTTATTTATTTTTGTTTCTTGTCGTTGTTAAATAGTTGATCCGATATCGAAAATCGTTTACTCACTCATATTTTCGATAATACATTGAAAATTCATTGATACATAGATGTCACGTAGTATCGGTAAATCCTCTGAAACAATAGTTATAATATTTCATTTGATTTTAACTACTCAAAAATCATTGTTATATCATGTTGAGGATAATTATCAGTTTAAATGAAGGTTGACTTACATTCACATTCATTCAAAATATCAATAAGCTAAGTTATATTATGAATAAATTGAGAGAGTGTATGTATATAGTTACTCATCTACAATTCTCACTGATTGTAATTATGAAACATATATCACTTTATCAATCTATTGATACAAATAGAGTTACCAATAAATGAGATTGTGTCAACACAATCTAAAATAAATATATATTAACATGAACAGTTCTATTTATGCTGTTGTCATATACATATGTATTTTAAGGAATACGATTCATGAAAATAGAACTTACATTCATTCGAAATTTTTCTCAATACTTCAAATCAGTTATAATTTTTCTTCTATAGCGAATAAGATTAGATAACTATTAAAGATTTCGTGTCTATTATAAGATCACTAATTGAACTTTCGGAATCAGACAGAAATTTAATATGATTCTTATCAGACTTTTTTCTTGAGTTATTTCTATGAATGATCAAAGTTTCTATTTTAAAATCAATGTAAAAATATTTTTTATTCAAATTAATTCATTCAACTATTTATTTAAAGATTAAAAGAAATCTAATAAACATAATATAAAGATAAAAACTAGTTTGTATTCTAATAGTTGTGTTTACATGTTGATTATTACAATAATTTGTATAACAACATGTTACACTCTTATATGCATTGGATTGTGTTAACATCTGTTGACATGTTGTGTTTCCTTTAACCGTCCATATCCATTTTTGTACTGATTGATCTTGTATTGTACAGTTTTGAGCACTGTTGTAACAAACAGATTTGTAATTTGCGCAAACGCATGTATCATTATCACATTTATTTGACACAATATTTGTATTTAATGTTATCAGAGGAACTGAAGAGTCTGCAATTCCATAATAACAAATGAGACTTGAAATACGACCATTATTACAGACCAACACCATAAGAAAAAGAAGCAATTTCATATTTATATGAACAAATATCAAGTTAATATAATTTACAATATTGTGAAATGAAAACTTGTTGTATATAAATATGTCGCATAACAGATGATAGAAAAAATTTATAAAAGCGCTCTTGTGTACTATTGCAATATGATTCTAGTTTCGTCTATTCAATAAACTTTACAACTTTCTCGCTCTTCGTCGACACTTTTTATGTCGCGATTGTATACGATTAATTCATATGTATATACATTAAATTCCTGTAAGTTCTTCGGGTCGTGACATCGAAGGTTAATTGTTATGTGCTTATCGATCTGTTTTATGTTCAAGGTCTAGATTACTTGTCAAAAGATATTTATTTTACCTTGCACTTATGTAAATTTTTTATTCATACTCATACATTAATATCACAAATAAAAAAACTTATGAAAATATATCCAATGTGTTTCATTTCTTTTAAAAATATTACTTTAAAATTCAATAAGAGAATAAAAAGAAAATTATAATCAAAAATAAGACTTTTTTTCTATCACAACTGCTTATCTATTGTCTCAATGTCATTTTAAAAATGAACTTTTATTTAACCACTAGATCATCGATTTTTCTACCAATTCTTTCTTCTCAAGTTATGCCTATTTTATTTCATTTTCAGTCTATCGAAGAGAATTAATCACCACTAAGAAAACTATCATTGAACAATGGGTTCTAAATCTACTGAGTTAAAATTATTTGTTTGTCGTTACTGCTCATATATATACATGAAGAGTAACTCGAGTAAAGAAAGAAAGAGAGAGAAAAAAATAAATGCTGTTAATTGCGCACAAAAGAAAAGAAAAAGTAACTGAAGCTGCAGGTAATTGGTCGTAGTGGAAATTCATTCGATCGACAAAACAAGAGTAACGTGCGCATGTGTAAAAAGTTTTATTAAGAAAAGAACGAAGCAAAAAAAGTAAGGTTATTTTGATGTTTTCCAGAACTACAACTATAACGATATATATATCCTATAAATTATTTCTGATTCGACTATCAATATTATTTGATTTTAGTATGAAGAAAACAATCCTTGTCACTGGTTGCAATCGTGGTATTGGTTTCTGTCTCATTCAGAAACTTATCAAAGATGTGAATAATATTGTTATTGGTACTACTCGTTCAAATACTAGCGCACTATCCGACTTGAAGGAAGCTAATCATGATCGATTACATATTATTGAAATGGATGTTGGAATAGAAAAGAGTATTACAGATGCATTTTTAAAAATATCAAATCTTTCTACTAGTCTCGATGTACTTATTAATAATGCTGGATATGCACCTGATAAAACGAAAAAAGGAGAAAATGTTTCTCGTTCTGATATGATGGATGCATTCGAAATTAACACGCTCGGTCCATTGCTGGTTATTCAACAATCACTTCCATTGCTTAGGAATGGTCTTATGAAAAAAATTATTAATATTTCTTCATTACTTGGCAGTCATGCAATGAATCCTGGAAGACAAATTGCATATTCGACTGCAAAATGTGCATTAGGTATGATCACCAGTGTTTTTGCAAAAGAATTGGAAAGCGAAGGATTTGCCATCGTAGCAGTTCACCCCGGCACTGTTGCCACCGACATGCGACCTGATTTGAAATTACCTGGTGCAATGCCACATATACAACCAGAAGAGAGTGCAGACGGAATTTTGAATAACGCTGTTTTTACAAAAGAAAATTTAAATGGACGATTTATTACTTGGAATGGAGAGACTATGGCATGGTAATAATCTAGCTATTCTTATAACTGTAACAGTATTTTATAGATGAAAACGCACAAAAGTGATTTATTTTAGTACTATTTTATAAAGTATGATTTATACGGACTTAAAATTTCGAATAAAATAACAACAATTTATAGAGAGTGTGAATGTAGATGAATTTGATAATTGAACATACTAGCTGTACCAATGCTCATATCTTCTCTCTTAAGTATTTTGATCGGAAAGAACATACCATTTACAAAAAGTATTTATTCCAATCAGAAGATCTCTTCTAACATAGGATAGAGTAATCTTTGGAGTATGGATATGTGTTTGACTATAAAATGAATACAAAACTTATATCCTTACGAAGATTTTATCTTTCATCATACACAATCTGTTTATGCGTAAAAATTTCACTAACAATAACGAGTATTCGTTGTCATTCTACAATCAACACAAAATGAACGTATTGATGGCACGTCTAATGTACTTTTAAAAGATAGAATTTAAGTAAAACATTCATATTTAGATTTTTGCACTTTAATTGCAAATGTTATTATGTATTAAATTTTCAAACATTCTGTTATATTAATTGCAGGAATAAAAAAATAATATCGATTACTAAAAAGAAACAAATAAATAATTATTGTTTTTTTCTTAATCAAGATAATGAATCGATGACTTAGATTTGTAATGTTTGCATTGTTTCCGTGATTTTATCGACAATATACTATTATAAAAGAAAAACATATAGAAGATATATTTTAAAAAATAAATTACCCGAGCTTCACCAATAATACGATAAGGCACTATTCTAGTATGTACTCGATCTTTTTTTGCCATTTTAAGTTTATTAATTTCCTAGAAAAATTTTTTCTATGCAAAATAAATATTCAATTTTATAATTACTTTGAAAATAATTTCAATTTGATATGGATTAAATTTTACTTGAGGTAATTCTTTCATATGTTTATAAGGATGATGCCATTCAACAGTATAACAATCCGATGAAGAAGAATCTCGATTGATTAATAAAACTCGTCTAAATATTTAATATTAAATTCTGTCTTAAAGAAATATTATTTCTTACCTTGTAGTAGCAAAAAAATAACTGGACGATTCTTCTAAGCATTTAATATGAGCTATATAGTCTTCTGTTTTACCATGTTCTTCTTGTTCAATTTTCTAAATAAATAAAAATATTTTCGATGAAAAAAGCTTCACTCGAAGTATAATAAATAAACGTACATCTAATATATATTTTCCGAACATTTCGTGAGCAATAGAAGGTCGAATAATTCCATCTCGGCCGATATGTCGTGGATGTCGGATACGATAAATACTTTGTTCATGTGTTACAACTCTTCATATAAATAAAGAATTAATTATCAAAAGTAAAGTTTTTTATTTCGAATACCTTTTAATTGAATCCAATGATGTACTTGTTAAGTCAGCAATACCACTTGTAGGTTTTCCAACAAGACCAAGAAAACCTTTGCCGACACCTTTGACGAATCCTTCACGACCACCTTCTTTTGCACCTTCAACTGGCTTCTTGACAAGACCTTTAAAACCTGATACAATATCCTAAATTTTTTAGAAAATATATAACAAAAAAACTTATTCAATGACAAAATAACCTTAGCTGTATTTTTTCCACTTGAAACAATGTGAAATGTATGTGGAGTAAGTAATTCTCTACGTTGCATTTTAACATTTTGATAATCTTTATCTAATGTTAATGTTGCTAAGCTTTTACTTGCTGCATCAGTTACTTTAGAAAGTGCACCAGCAGTACTACTAACAACTGAACCTACTAAATATTTTGTACCTGTTCCAAAGCCATGAATAAATTCTCTTGGACCTTCCATTGCACCCTTCAATAACAAAAAAATTTTAAGTGTTATATGAAATTTGATTTTACTTGTAATGGTTCATAAAAAAATGATTCAACACCATGAGCAATACTTCGAATAACACCAAATGGATTTCCAAGAACATCAAGACCTAATATAACAGCATGAATTTGTTTTAACAATTGATGTTCATAATGATTAATTATATCTGTTGTTAATTTATTAATTGTATATCGTTCATTTTTTCGTTCATAAAAATTTAATCTAATTATTTTTATACAAAAAAACAACAATTTCTCTTCGTTTAAATAATTAAAACATACTTTAATATAACATCTTGTACTTCAGCTACATTCAATATTTCTAAAATGAAATCTGCTAATGGATGTTCAGCAAGTAATTGTTTATTTGGCTTTGAACCATGAATAGAAAAACTAACATGAATCTATAAGAAAAAATTCAATGAGATAATCGCATTTAAGAAATGAATATCGCGTCCTTCATATAAACTATAATGTATACATGGTAATACAATGAACTAGAGGTCAATTAATTTTCAGATTACATTGATCGCACAAAACAACAGAGAAAAATACATTAGAAATCAATCTGCATTTACAGTTTTGAACAGTACTGCAACATATGTTAGTATAAAGAATTAAAAACTGCGACGCATACTCTCCATGGCTTACCCAAATCTCGCCAATAAGATTTTCACTAACTGGACGCTCGCCAATAGCGAAAGTCCACAGAACTGTTATCAGTAAAAGTCGCTCATACATGTAAAAGTCTTTATTGATTGTTACCAAGGAGGTAACAGCGGTCTTCAAGACTTCAAGAGACTTCCAAGACTTCATGCGTGAAGTCTCCGTTGTTCCTCCCTCGTCCCCTCGTGAAATAAATGCATCTATAGAAATTCAGAAGATTTCATGAGACTTCAGGCATGAAGTCTCTGTTGTTTACCCGTGGACTGTCACAAATGGAAGCAAGAAGATGTATCAACTCATCTTGGATCTTATCATAGAATCTTTGTCAGTATTCGTAAATAAGAAATAGTAGAACTTCAGTAAAATTTTCCGCCAGCTGATGAAAATACAGTGTACATTCGCCAATATACCCTGTGGACTTACTTCGATTGGCGAGTGTCGGGAATCTCCTCTCGATTTCATCGCACAAACTTCGTTGTCCTCCTCTCTTACGCTCACTGTACAATTAATATATGTCATTATTCATATGCACAAACGCGAGAGAGAGTAGCCCATAACAAAACTAAGTGTTTATAAATTTAATTATACCTTCACTGGTGATAAATGAAGATTATCAAAATAAATTTCCATATCAGATGATGGTTGATGTGTTTCACTTTGAATTAATGAATCAAGTGGTTTTTTAATATGCATTATATCTGTATCCATATTCATTGAAGATGCTACAGGATTCTATATATATTTCGAAATAAATATATAAATAAAAATTAAAAACAGCAAACTTTGTCAGCTTTGAAAAATCGAAATAGAGCTAAGATCAAATCTTGATCAACACAAAGAGCAACTTCTTGAATAAGTAATTTAAAATATCTAAATCCAAATAAAATTCCTTATTAAATATACATATATTTATATTCAATAAATACTTGAAATGAATTGTATTTGCTCTCATTGATTTACTTTTGAATACACTTAATTCAATAAATGGTTTTCCAGCTAAAATCAAAATACAAAAAAAATTATGTTTTCTCTTCATACAATTTAAATAATATTTCTTACGTAAATCAGTTCCTGCTGATTTTGAAATAAGTGGATAAAGACTTGTTGGAAATAATGTATATTCGAGTTGATCATCAATTTGTATATCATTAATTCGAGCATGAATAGCAACTTTACTTATTGACCATGCATATCCAATCCATATTGCATCAAGTTTTTCATATCTAATACATACATGATTACCTTTATCATCACTTATTTCAGCTACATTTTCATTAAATGATACGATCTATATATCCAAAGAAGGTTTTATTGAGAAATTCTATAAAGTTCATTTTATTAAAAACTTACGCGATGTTCGTCAATTCTATATCTATTCTCTCTAATTTCTTGTTTCGTATCATGATGATGATGGTGATGAAGATGATGAAGATGACGATGATGGTGGTGGCGTCCAATATATAGATTATAATTATCTTCTAAATAATTATTTAGAGAAGGAGAAATTGGTCTAATATTATATTTTTGTTTTTCAACCCAAATATTTTTTGATTGATTAATAGTTATATATAATAAATCATTTCGATTAACATCATCAATAATCGATATACCAATCTGACGTGCAATTATTTGAATATAATTCTTTATTGGTTCATCTAATAATGATGACTAAATAAAAACAAAAATATTAAATTTCGAAAAACACAAATAAATTTTCATACGTCTGTAACTGATCGAATAATTGTCATATCACAAGAAAATAATAATACTGTTTGTGGACCATCATGAAATATACCATAATAAATATTTTCTTCATTATCTTCTTCAATAACACCACTAGCAGGCTTCAATAGAAATAATATTTATTTATTTAAAAATTTCATCATAAATCTTTGTCTTATTGGTAACAATATGAACAAAAAAAATTTCAATCGAAATGGGTATTTCTTTTGCAAGATGATACTTTAAAAAGAGCTAAGAAAATCGAGTTTTGTATTACATTAATTATTTCGCATACGAAACATCTGATTGTAATAAAAATTTTCGTCTATAGCTCCTAGAGATGTTCAGGGGCGCCATACCCTACCGACTAGGACCAGGGTCAGGGTACGACGCGCGTAGGATACAGTAGGATGCAGGATAATGAAAACGCTTACTCTGTACACGTCTAAATAGCTCTCTAACGAAGACATATGAGTCCTTATCTCTTCACAGAAAGAAGCATTCTGAATATTTAATACACTTATAAAATAGTTATACGTTATACAAATTATAAAAAATTCTCGTCTATCTCATTTTCAAAAAATTTCATCCGGATTTAGGGCTATCAGTTAAAATTCTATGTAGCGTATATTCTGAACCATGAACAATCTTTAAAAATAAACTTACATCTAGTTTTATTGTTACAGTTTTTTTATTAGCCGAAATATCTAATTCACATGGTTTAAATGGATCAATCCATGTATAATAAACATAATTTTGTGCAGGTAAAGTTTGTGTTCGTCTAGGAAAATGAATTTATTTTTCGTCACGTATATAAAAAGAAAAGTAAACTCATACGAATCGCCTTTTTGATTGAATGTAATTGATTGATTAATCAATGTATTAACAATTAAAATAGGTGCATCACCATTTTTATAATCAGAAAAAACAATTCTATATCCATCAAAATCTGTTATATTTATTTGAACATCAATTGCAGGAAGTTCTTCATCATTCATATATAATAATGTTCGATGTTTATCATTTATTGAAAAACCACATGATGCTTGTATATTATGTGAATAACGTACACGCATTACACCATCTTTTATATTATGTGGCCAAAATGGAATTATCTAAATAAATAAATTTATTTTATTATTCATATTTAAAAAAAATAAAAATACCTCTTCAGGTTTAACTGATTTCCATTTATCTTGTTCGATACCAGATACAGTTTCAATAATATCAATACCAATCTAAATTCAAATATTATATGAAAATATATTTATTGAAGAAAATAAATTTCATACGGATGCATTGTTAATAACAGTTATTGATGGAGCAATTGTTATGATTTTTGTCATACCAAATGAAGAAGTAACAATATTAACACAAACCTTTTTATACAATAAATCTTTAATTTATATAGGAAAATAAAGATTTGATTTTACCATATAAAGTCTATCATTAAGTATATTACAAGTTGCTATTCCTGTACTTTTAATAACATTAACAGAAAAACCTTCCGACCATTGAGAAACACTTTCATCATCTACAGCACTATATAACCTAATATTAGCCTAATATATATAAGAGTAATAGAAATTAGTTTATTATATAAAAATTATAACCTTTTTATGTGAATTACTATGAAATCCTTTTGGACATATAAAATATGGTTCATTAGTAGTATCAATATAAACCATCTCATGTTCAAGCTACAGTGAAATAAATAATTGATAATAAGAAAATTAAATAGAAAAATTTGAATACTTGAAATTGAAATTTAAGATCAGTAGAATTGATAAGCCAATATGGAGAATAAAATGATGCACGATATGCTTGTCGACATATATCAACACGTAATACCATTCTCTTTAAATAATATATTTTTACAATTTATTTATTTTCATTTATTTATTTATTTTACCATTATTTCATTTGTTGAGGCATTATGGAATTCAACAATATGTTCATTATGTGCTCCTTTACCTTTTGTACCTATATTAATTGGTTCAGATATCCATGTAACATTATTGTGTGATGGAATCTAAATAAATATAATAGAATTTTTATGACTAGTACCGTAGCTAAGATTTTATCTTATGTAAGTCAAGTAGAGCGATGCAACTCATTCTTCTCCTAAGAGTCATTCCTTGGATACGTCACTTTAAAAAATATTTTCGTTTGAAAAGATATTCTTTATTGGTAGCTTAAATTATTAACTAAACATATCTTCGAGATAGAAATTACAGAATACATCTCTAACTCATAAAGTTATATAAAATACCGTAAAAACGAGACTAGATTGTTTATTTCCAGTTGTTGCATGATATAATTCGCCTGATTTGAGATCAACTTTTTCAGTGTTCTATAATAGATTAAATAAATGAGAAAAAAGTAAATATTATTTCATTCACATCGATTGAACAAAGAATATTAATTGGTAAAAGATTAATAATATGAACAGCCAATTGAATAGAAATATTAAATGAACTTCTAATAGGTTCATCGGTATTTTCTGAATAAGCTTCAAGTGATTCTTTATAAATCTAAATAAAATCGTAATTAACATAAAAATATTTCGGTTAAATCAAATGAACATACCACATAATGAGTTTCTTTACCATCTTTCAATTTTAATACTCGATCACTATTTGATTCATTTGCCCAATCAAATGATATAAAGTCATACAATTCATCCATTGAATCATCTCTAAAAATCACATCATGCATAATCTATTCTTTTAAACTAAACTCTTATTCAATACATCTTCATATCACTATCAAACAATAGAACTTGATCGTCTATTTTTTTCTCTCGAAAAATTCTTCGGAGTAATTCAATATTTTTACATTGAGGAAAATCTATACATAGTGATAAATCGCAAATATCGAAAACTAGATAAAAAAGATAAGGATACAACTTGCATCAACAGCTCCGATTCCGTTAAGTTTTATCGAGACTAGCACCACAAAAAACTAGTCCCGCACATCCCTAATCGCGATCTTCATATATAACTATTGAACAATCTCAGTGCAAGTTGTATTTGTATTCATACACGACTAATAACGAATAGTTGATAAAATAATCTTACTGTTCAATAGTGAAGTATAATCGTGGACTCGATCGAAGATAAAGAGGATCAATTGGAAGATAAAATTCTTGATTAACATCAATTTGTGCAATACGATGAAATTTCCTTGTTTCAACTGAATCAGCATCCAAAATAATTAAAGGCGTTTTTGTTCCATTAGTTATCTTGAATTCAAAAAAAAACAAAATTTGCAAATAAAATATATTCTGATAGATAAGTTTACTTTAATGATTGAACTAAGAATAATTCGTCTACGATCTTCATATATATGTGAATTACAAAGCATTTGAATTGGCCAATTAGGAATTGGTGATGCGCGGATTTCATAAACTCGTCTCCATGTTTGATTTATATCTAATTTAATTAATTGTTCACCAATCTTAATTAAAAATATATATTTCATAGAAAATAATCAAATTAAAAAAAAAACGAGAATTACTTTAACAGAAAATTCTTGTTTTCTATGATCAACTTGTTCTGCAATTGTTGGAAGATGAGTTGCATCTAATCGTTCACTAGGTACTGTCAATTTAACTGATTCACCATTTTGTAAAATTGAATCTTTATTTGATTCGTCATTTTCAGTAAACTTCAAAAAAAACGACACATTCTCGTAATCAATAGATCAAAATAATCTGTATTAACAATTACCTCAATTCCATTTAAATCAACAATAGTAAGTTCATAACCAGTATGATTATGTATGGATAATATTGATTGATCATCTTGCTCAATTGTTGATGATTTCTTCTTATAAGCATCGCTAAACATCTTGAATAAGCGTTGAGCAAGAACTACACCGGTTTTGGTTAGTGTTATATTTAGTAAATGATCAGCTCGAATAAATATAATTTTCTTAACATCAAAGTCACTATCATTTTCTTCTTCTTCTTCCTTTGAATTTAACGATTTTTCATCGTCAAGTAAAAATCGATACTAAAAGAATACAAATCAATAATATTTAATTCAATTCTCCTCGATAATTACCTTCGCTTCATTTTCGTCTTTATGATCCTACGAATAGAAGAAAAAAATTATAGTTAAATTGATGACAATAATTTATATGATTTACAGTGACGGTCTGACATTTGATAGACCACGGAGAGATAGTGTGACTACGTTGATCAATAATCGGTTCAATAAGTGGTTCCCAAGCAAGTAAATGATCATTAAATAAAGCCAATTCAATTTGAATTGATGCAGTAATCGATAACTAAATAAATAATTGATTTTACAATTATATCAACAAATTAAATATTAAATAAAAATACATCGGTAGACCAATTTTCAAGATGAGTAAATATTTCCGATAAACACAATGCAAGAACTGGTCGCGTTGTTAAACCAGAGCCATATTGAATTTTAACTTCAGCTGTCTTCAAACTTACAGTTAACTAAAAAATAAAATTTATATTATTTTAATACATCAGATAGGGTATGGGTGTCTATTCTCTCAATCAATACCCATATGTGAAGGCATAATGTAAATACCGGTACTAAAGGACGAGGGTGGATAAGGCCGTTTCCGTGTCCTCCCAAATATCTCGGTCTTTTGTTTTAAAATCAAGTGAGGGATGTCTCCTAATGATATTCCAATCGTTAATTTTGCAACAGTTCTCAATCAACTTTTCGACCCGCACCCACCCTCAAGATTTCATCAGAAAAAAAACGGCCTTATCCGTCCTCGTCCTCTTAATACTAAGTGCTTGAAATGTGTAATATTTTTAGACGAAATATGAATACATACTTGTTGATGAATATTTTTATGTTTATGAATTTTTTTTTGTTTGTTTTGTTGTTGAATGATCGATTTTCTTTTCGAAGGTGTACCTGTAGTTATTTCTAATATATCTGTTTGTTCTAATGTATCTTCTTTTTCTTGAGGATCTTTAAAATATAAATAAATAAAATTCGATAAGAAATTGAATATAAAAAAAGACCTTGAATAAACCAAAAACTTGAATCTTTAAATGGTTTTGGATCAAATATTGATTTTGAATTTATTTTATCTTTTTCATATGTAATATTAGTCTAAATAAATTTCTCTATATTTAATCAAAAAATAATCATAATAAACTCTATACTTGTTGTTTTCCCATTGAATTTTTCAAAGAAGCAATTGTACTAATTAATGTTGGATTTATATTAACAGATATATTTCCAATGCGTACATCGATTATTTGTTCATTAGGATTGGTGACTAATGTTACATTAATTTTAGTCGGTTGTAAAATCTATTTAATTAGTTTATTGTTAAATATGTATTCAATAAAAATATTCTTACATCATATTTTATTTTTGATTGTTTTAATTCTTCGAAATTCGATGCATAAATAGTTAAATTTTCAAATGAACCTTCAATTTTATTTGTTTTATTCGCATTCATCATATGCATTGCCACTGATAACTTGATAATAATTATAATAGTTTTTTTATTTTCGAAAAAAAACAAAATTTATTAACTTACTTCGAGTACAAGACAATTTGAATTTTGATTCGTTTCATCTTCAATCACAATAAATTGACAAGATTTTATATTTAAATTAATTTTATTCTCAACAGAGAATGATGAATCTAAAGTATAGAAATTCATATTCAATTTATCTATTTACGAAAGAATATACATACCTTGATCGTTTGTTGTTATTTGAGAATCATCATCCATGGATGTTTCTTCTTCATTTGATTCTTGTTTTAATGGATATTTCGATACGAATTTAGCTGGAGCTGGAATCTCATTATTCATATCATTACATATTTGTTTGTTGACATTTATTATTGTTTCACGATTCACACCTTTTTGAATGGCTATTTTCGAAGTGAAGAAATCTTTTAATGAAATCAAATAATTTGGACTGATACAAATGTAAAAATTTTCCAATCCTCCATCAACTAAAAAATATTAAATTAATATACATATATATATATTAATCGAGAACAAGACCTTGTCGAATAAATGTTGAATTATCTTCATTTGATGGTTTATATTGTAGATTAATACTTAAAATTGATTTATCTTGTTCGATATTCCAATTCTTATCAATAATACGTTTGATTGAATTGTGATTATCATTTGAATATAAATAATCGACTATTAAATTAAATATTTGTGCTTGTCCATTGTAAGTTGAATTTGAAAATTGTTGAAAATCTATTTGTATATTTTCAAATTCTAAATAAAGTAATTTCGCATTTTGATCATGATAAAGTGTTAAATTAATTTGTTTTATAAGAAGATTAATTGCAATTAATTGATATATTTTCTTATCTTTTTGTTTTAAGACTTTTTGTTTTTTAACAGGTTTATCTGATAATTCTTCATTTTCTTCAATTGCTTTTTGTTCTTGTGGAATTTTATGATAAATTTTTTCTTTAAAATTTTCTTCATAGATTTCTATGAAAAATAAATAATCTTCTTGATGAATGAAAAAATCAATTTTATCCCATTGAAATTTTATTGAAAATTTTGCTTGATTTTCTGCAAGAGTTTCAATATTTAAATGATGATTAATTAGAATAGTTAATGGTGAGCAATCTAACAAATTAATATGTTCTTCAATTTGATTTGTATCGTTTAATTTAACACGATTTACTAATAAATTTTGAAAAATAATTTTATATTCTTCAATAACTGATTGAATTTGATTATTAATAGGATTTGTTTGTACAGTTAATTGACCTAAATCAATAAGAATTGCTTCATTAGAATATGAATGTTTTGGAATAAATATTCTTGGTCCATTGATATTAACTTCGAAATGAAGTTTAGATGTTTGTTTTTGTAAAAATGAAGGTTCATTAGACGGAGTCTTTTCTTTAGTTGATTTTTTTCCTTGAAATGCATTAAGAATAGTTTGAATAAGTTCAATATGTTTATAAAGAAGAAAAACATTGACTTTTTCTACTTGTCCATCGATATGTGAATCAATTTGATTAAGAAACTTCTTCGAATATTTCAATAACGATAAATTAATTGATACTAAATCATTTTCTTGATTTTCTTTTGAAATAATTGATTTAAATCGACCATCATGTGAAGGATCAATAACATTAAAATCTTTAATAATCAAATTAATTGAATTTTTCACACTTGATCGAGATAAATTACTTCGTACACCTTGTAATTTTATATATAATAATTGCGTATATTGATTTCCAATAAGAATATGAAATTCATTTAAATTAAATTCAATTTCAAATGAAGATTTTTTCGATTTTTTCTTCGGTTTTTTCGTCTTAGTAGAATCTGATTTGATTTGTTTTTGAGAAAATTGCTTGACAATATTATTTTTAAATATAAGTATTGATGTTAACGCTTCTAATTGAATATTTAAATTTGATTGAGAAAAATTTATATGAATTTTATTTTCAATTGAATTATAAGGTGATGAGGAAAATAATGGATTTTCAATAGATGTTAATAAACCATTGATAATTAATAATTTCGTATTATCATTATGTTGATTACCAATTAAATAAAGTTTTTTATTATCTTTTGTTTCAAATTGTTGATGAATTAGGTAAAAATCTTCAAGAGAAAAATTAAATTCAATATCATAAGTTTTCATTTTAGCTTCAATAATTATTGAGACAAATGATAATTCAATAAATGGTTCATTGGAATCCGATAAATCCATTGGACATTGTTCCACAGATATGGTTATCTATGAATATATACATTTATTACGAAATTCTAATAGATCTTTAACTTACAGCTGGAATTTTGAAACTAGCTTGAATTTGTGTTATTTGTTGGTGAGACTGAATTTGATCTGATTGAGTTTGATGTTCAGTTTTAGCTATTTTCGAAGATGTCATTTTTTCGATTGTTTCATCGATTTTCTTTACACTTTGACGTTTTCCATCTTTTGTATTTAATTTCTATTAAAAATAATATAAGAATTTTGTTTGACGAGAAATAATACAACTCACTGCAATATTAGCTTCGTCGTTCGATTTTATTTGAGGAAGTGGCATTGATCGAACAACATTTACAATTTCGAATATACGTTTATCAGATAATTGCGATTCAAGTTTTGTAATTTCACCATCGACTTTCCAACTAAAGAAAAAAAATAATAGATCAAAATTTTACGCAAATAGTTCTCAAGTTGAGGGTGTATATTTGAATATCAGACAAGACTCAATTTCTTTTGTTATGATGCACTTGATGAATATTTAACTACATATATTTTGTCTATGGATAAAACTCAAAAGAAAATGAGCTCTCTAATTTTCACTTATTCTCGAAGAAATTGAGATTAGTAATTTTTATTAGACAGTGTTAGATTGATTTCAAGATAATATTTTAATGCAATCAAAAGAAAAGTAAATATAGATTATTTTTTTCTCTTTGAGTACATATCGTATGATCTTCAGTTATAGTCTATTATCAAAAAAATCTTCGAATTACAGCAACTTTTACTCAGTGGCGGATTTAAGGGGGGGGGGGGGGTGGACGCCCTCCCTACAGATATATTTTTTGATTTTTTACAGCAAAAATAAACGAAAAAATAGGTTCACACTACTTCGATTGAACTCAAAAAATAGTTTTTAGCCAAAATCGCGCCCCTCTCTACTATGGCTTACAGATGAAAGACTATAATCTTATGGAAGAAATCTGGTACATGTAGATCATTTCAAACTTAGCTCTAATAATGAAAAATAAGAAATAATTTACATTGGTATATTGAAATCATCCATACAAGTTGATTTGTTTATATCTAAAATAATTGTTATTGGTTTAATAATATAAGATGATGTATCATTCCCATTCAGAATAATTTTCCAATCTTGATCTAAATCAAACACATTAATTATTAGAATTGAATTTATTAAATTTATTTTACCTTTCTTGCAATAGACTAATCTCGTACTTTCAAGTTTTAGTTTTATTGGAATAGATGATGATTCGACAATATCTTGATTATTCTAAATAAATAAAATCTTATTGAAAAAAAAACATGTAGATTTTTTTTTACTTCAGTATTAGGAAGTATTTCTTTTTGATGAGGAATATTTTTCTTTCCACCTTTAAATGTTAAATGACCTAAATCTAAACAAATTGATGGCGAAGAACTAAAATCAAAAATAGTTAAATAATTCATATTTAATATCAATTTACCTCGCTAAATCATCATGTTCAGGTAAAATAATAAATACGGATTGACAATCAATACTAATATCTAAATCTTTCATTTTTTTAACATTTTCATTTAATAAAAATTGCGTATCATTTTTTATATCTGTATATAATGAATAAGCAACTTCTTTTGTTCTATAAATTATAAATAAATAAATAAATAAATCGAAAAAAAGAATTATTTTCTAACTGTTCTAAATGATGATTTTTATCAGGAATGAATATTTCAAAAAGATTTTTAATTGTTACCTAAATAGTAGATTAGAATTATTTATAACAATGATTAAGAAGTAAATTACTGCATGATATACGATATCAAAAGATTGTAAACGACCTATGATACGATAATCACATGTTTGATTGAGTGGATGTGTTTCAAATTGAATATGTAACAATTTTTCTTTATTATTTTGTGATTTATTATGCGATTGAATAAGAACAGGTTGATTTAAATTAATAATACCTTCTCGATTTAATTCCGATTGATTTCCATACATTTCTAATGAATCAATATCAAGTTGAAATCTATTCAAAAAAAAACAAATACAGATAAGAATTCAGATAACATTTTACTTACGAAAAATCATCTTTAGCAGGACGATGTGTATAAATAAAATCAGTATTTGATATTGTTGCACAAGCGATTGATTTAGCTCTAATTACAATATAATCAAAAATAATTACTAAAATACATTCATAATTACTGTATATCATTTTCATTATTATTTGACCAAACATTAGCTTTGATTGTATTGAAACCAACAGAGATATCAATATCAATATACTAAAATTAATAAGTACATTATGACATGGGTAAAATTTCTTTTCTTCATTGACATGTATCCGAAATCATTCGATGGTAACTTTACTGATTCATCGCACGAAACTAACTCTATTAATTCGACTAACTCTGAGTTTTTCAGACTTCATTGAAGTCAGTGGCGGATGTAGGATTTTGGAAGGGAGGGGACGATTTCGGCTAAAAACTATTTTTTGAGCCCAGTCGAAGTAGTGTGAACCTATTTTTACTGTAAAAAAATCAAAAAAGAATTCTGGAGGGAGGAGCGACCGCCCCCCTCCTAAATCCGCCACTGATTGGAGTCTATACAGTCTTTAATCGCGATACTAGAACTTTCTCTTGCTGATCAATTATGTCTCAATCAATTTGTACAAGGTATACGTGTTTAATCGGTAAGAATAAGTTTAATATAAATACCTCTGATGGATACAATAATACTTTCTGTTCATCTTCATAACCGATAGCTTCATAAAGTTCTTGTCGTTCTTCGTTTGACAAAATATTATCAGATTGTAATTCTAGAATAAATAATTTTAATCCTAATATGTATGATAAAAACTGTACCTGGATCATCATCATCATTGGCATGATGTTGTTTCCACCAATTAGATAGTTTCTCTCCGGAAGATAGTTCCTTTGTATTTGGTTTTCGTTTTTTAGCCTAAATAAACTATTATTAAATAAAAAAAGAGAAAATATTTTTTACCATAATTTGAGCTACTCGACGAACATAAATTAAATTAAATGTATTGATTTTTTTTTCTAATTCCTAAAATTTCAAATGAGAAAATCAATATGAAATAATTAATGATTATTGTATCATACTTCCATACGTTGTTTTTCATCTTTAGTAAGACGTGCAGTTATTTGTTGATAATAAAACAAATAATATTGTTTTGATCGATCTAAATATAATTTAATATTTTTCCATTGATAAGAAGCAAGTCTCGGTCGAATTTGTTCATTCAAGATTACATTATAAGCAAATTTCCATCTAAAACAAAACAATTCATAAATCATCTTCATTCAAAAAAATTAATTACCGTCGTATACTTGGTTTTTCCGCTTGAAGAGCATTTTTAAGTGCGTAATATTTCACATATTTCGCTCTTGTAGTATAATATTGAAAAAATTCAAGAAATGCAAGAATATCTGCATACTAAAAAAATAATCGAAACTAAAATTTAGAAAAACAGAATTTATTAAGTATTATTAACTTGATCTGGATTCATATTTAAATTAATTTCTTGGAAAAGAATTTTTGCTTGTAAAATCGGTCGTTGAAAATCTTGTTTTTGAGGTTTTTTTGCTATTTCAAATTTAGCGGTTGCATTCAATGGTCGAAGAACTTTAACAAAAGACCGAAAAGCAATACATTATATGAAATAATCAAATTACTGTAATTCTGTTGTGCAATATTTGTTTTGAGATGCTCATTTATTTGTAATTTAAATTTTTTTCTAAATAAATCTTCCGATAGGAAAAAAAAGAATACCTTTATAAAACATACAATAACATCTTCTTTTGGTAAATTATCATAGGGTTCAATATTGGCACTCCAATAAATCGATAAATTATTGATTTCACCGAGCTATATTGAATTATAAACAATATATCCTCGTTAATTTAAAGAAAACTTTACTTTGAAGAGTATTTTTGAATCTTCTCGTTCAGCATTTGTTGCCTAACGAAAAATTTTACATAAAAAATTTTTTTATTTATGATTTCTTACAGTAAGTTTAATATAATTGAATGTGAGATTAAATGTAAATGGATGAAAAGGTCGCGTATATTTATCTTGATATTGAATATGTACATTTTCAATTGTGATTTCAAGATTACGAAGAATATGAAATTTTAAACGTTGAAAAAATTTATCTTTACGTTTGGGATTTTTTCCAAAATATTCTTAAATAAATAGAAATTCATTTGACAAAAACATATAAAATACTTACTGTATTCTTCTCGTTTACGATGAAATTTTTCGACTTTCTCTACTCGTTTCATTTTCGAACGATATTCTTGTTCTTCAAATTTTTGAGAATTATAAACGATTTCTAATAGAACAAAATATGATTTTATGAAAAAAAAATAATAGTTCAAACCAGTTCTTGTTTTTAAAAGTAAATAAAATCCATGAATTGAAATTTTTGTTGGATGCGTATAGAAATGTTTCCATGGAATATGAATTGTTAATTTTTCTAAATATATATATTTAAAATAGAAGAAATAATTTTAAAAAAATATATACCAATAAAACCAGTTATGATTTCGACAGGAATATTTAAATCATCCTAAAATTTTTATATTTGATAGTGGAAAAAAGGAATTATTTAGATTTACCAATGCATTTTGTTTTACATAAGCATTTTCAATAGTAAGATTACCTAAAATAAAAATAGATAATTAAGAAATTACAATAAAATATGTAATTACCATGCCATAAACCAACTTTCAGACTTTTTGAATCAAAATTTTCTATATAATCTCCAAGATATTTATCAAGTAAATGAACAGCTAAATGTTTGAATACCATTATTTAAATTATTTCGATATAGTTTCGTTTATCTAAAATAGATAAATACTTCATGAACTTTTATTTGAATAAATGCTATCTGATTCGATCAAATAAGATATGTCATAGTAAAATTTGAATAATGAACTATCAAAGTAAAAGTTATAACGACAACATTCTTGAAATATCGATATCCGAGGAGTGAATCTTTTTTATAGCTTACCGACGTCTACTCATTATCAAAAGGTGAACATCTAAATATGTTCTCTGGTATATTAAATATAAATTATTAGGTAAAAAAAATAAATAAACATACAAATCGAGAGACTTTACTTACTGACCTCGGATATATATAATTGATCGATTGTATTTATTATGATTTCTTTTACTAAATATTCGAATACTTAAAGATTGATAATGTTTCTATCGAATAGTACGTTATATAAAGTTAGTGTATTACATGCGTATGTATATAATATATAAACAGATATATAAATAATATACTTTGTTTTTGTTTTATTTATTGCTTGATCATTGGACGATTAAATAGTCTCACTAGTAGAGAACAGATAAATTTTTTACTCATTATTCTGCACATAGTCGATATATAAAAAGAAATTATACGCACATGTATATTTATATTAATTGGGCGTGTTTTTATCTTTCGTACATACGATTGATTAGCAAACTTTATAACAAAGTATATTCTGATCAAATATATTATTTTTCATTTTGCTTGACCTTGAATTATTCATTGTTTTTTTTTACATAAAGACATGATATTGATGGTTAAATAGTTTTTATACGTTTTTTTTAATATTATTTTTGGTTTAGTTAATTGCGAAGCATACCTAAATCGAGTAGAAATTTTTCAGTCATAGATATTTTTTACCATGAATTCGAACGGTGTATTTCATGTTACACATTGTGATATTTATTTATTTAGTATGATCTGTTGATTACTGTTCTCTAAATAATGATTTAACAAAATAAAAAAAGGAAGAAAATTATGGAGGATAACCTGCAGAAGGGAAAGTTACTTAGAAATATCGAATGCATTAGCATGTTCGAGTACAATAAAACTACGATCATACTAAAGTCATTCTATGCTTTATATATGTAAGGGAAGTTAATTACTGATTCGATCCATAACTTATGCTAACTATGAAATGATGTGCGATATCAAAGTAGTAATTTCTACCGTCGAAAAACGTGCAAAGCTAAAATATTTCGCAAATCTATTCATTACATGAATTGTGTCACATACAATATACGTTATTATTCGACGCAGTTTCTTGTATTCTATCTAATGGTATACATATATTCATCATTAGTCAGACTCATCGTACCTTTAGACTGATAAATTATTTTACATCAGGTGTATGCAGTATATTTAACAAACTAATTCGCTTTAGCGCCTATGTCAACAACGTTACCTATAACTTTATAGTCAGCTTGACGAGCTCTGTCGAATGATATGTATTTCTTTTCTACACAAGCAATGGTAGGCATTAAATACTTTCTAAGATCTCAGATGTGTCCTGTCACACCTTCATAATATATCGGAAACTCATATTATCCGATAGATCTCGATGAACTACATCAGTTGATATGTAATTCATAAAATCTAATAATAATTCCATTCATTTTTTTTATTTCAAGAAACAGGTAATTATTCGTTTATAGGTTTAGCTTTCTTTATGAAAATTAGTTTTCTACAATTACTTTTGATAAAAACCAGAGCAATTCTTTTTTTTCTCTTTAGAAGTTTTTAAGATGACTGAAAACAATTTTCACAATAAAATACTTTGTTATATCGTAAGAAAAAGATTGTGTAGGTTTAGATAAACCATTAACTTTAAGACTGGCTGAACTGGAAGCGAAGGTTGTTGCACAAATAAAACATTTGAATTTTGATTTATTCTATTGAAGATATATTCATGCATATTATGTTTTAAATAAAGCAATAAGATTATTCCAGTATGTATTGATTTATATGACTGGAAAGCAACTAAAGAAGCTGTCAGACCACATCTTACAACTCAATTATTACTTAATAATAGTGTCGTTGCTATCCTTCATTCCCTTTTAGAAGTTAATTCCAATGGTTCTGATGCATATGTAAAAGAATTGAATCAAATATAAAATATTTATATTGTTCTTTTATCTAATAAACATTGTTTAATATCAATGCCAAGTCCATTATATGTGTTTGTCAGTTATCTTCATTTTCAATTTATTATATAGGAGTTCATATTTTTGCAATTAAAATCATCTAACTTATGTACATAAGAATAAGGATTTTGGCAGGAAATAGCACGTGATTTAGTTGAACGCGAAATGTCTAGTTTGGCTGTTAATGTATCAGGTCAAGCAGCAGCAGCAGTTGATGGCTTAACACGTGTAATGACAATGAAATTAGGTCCTCATTAAGTAAAAGTCTCTCGCATCTGCAGGTAACTAACATTAATCTGTTTGTTTTAGATTCCAGTCAATAGTGCATTTTTCATTACTTTTATTTGTTACATATAGGTTTTTTATAACAGAGATAGGTTGTATAGGTTAATATTCAAATTTCTTTTACTAAACAATCATTTTCTATGAGTAGGTTGGCCTGATAAAAAAAAGCTGCTAGAATGTTATCAAAAATTCCATTAAATAAATTTACTAGCTCCAAAACCACAAAATCGAATTTTCATGAGTTTTCTGTTTGTTTCTGTAGAAGCAGAAGATATTGTTGAACCAATTATTTTTTTACTCTCAAATAAATCCCAAAATGATAAATAACGTTAGTCTACGTATCGATAATGTAAACAAATCTCATTTAGATCGTAGACTTGCACCTTTTTTCCAAATAAACAAAATCTTGTGATATGACATAGTAGTTTTGACTGTTTTTCTTTTATTTTTGTATAGATAGTGGATTTTTAGTGACATAATAACTTACAAACAATAAATATTGCCTGTTATAATTATAATTTTTGGTAATTTTTGGATATAACGTTTAGTTTTTAATTCACCTAATTTAATTCGATGCAACAATTTTGAATCGTCGTTTTATTTTCTATTTGAAAAAGCATTTCCTGTTTTAATAATTTTATAAAAGTGACCATAATGAAGAACATATATTGTAAATCATATGTCAACGGCAGAATATCTACTATTAAATACATAGATGAGGTATGCCATATCAGCAAGAGTGTTTGATATATTAATTGTGATATTCGCTGCAGTATGAAACTATCTTGAGAGTGTGAGCGTTCACGCCATCATCACCCTGATCGACACCCACCCTTCTCTCAACATTTTCACCTTTTCTATATTTATTCTTTTGAAATCTTATGCAGAAGTCAAAAAACTATCCGATGATTTTACCATTGAATGAGGTAGAAACTATACTGATAATATTTCAATAATTACAATGCACACTTACAACCAACCCGTCCAACCATCGAATGATCATAGTGGCGGGACTAAAATCTATCTTACGCTAGCTATTCACAGCAACGCCCCAAAAGGAACTATTTCAAATATTAATATGTTTCTTAAATATATACGATTTATTTCAAAACAGAATAAAATGACATTTGCTCCATTTCACTCAAGTCTCCCTCATAAAAACTATACGCAACCATGTATTTCTATCCGCAATTTTTTGTATATATTGTTTCCATTGATCTCCAATTCGATTATGCTCGAGGTCGAGTCTTGTGAGTGTCTGTATGAAATAAAAAAGATGAAGATGAGAGAAGTGCAGAGAGTGGTGTTTTCTCTCAC
>CAJNOI010000816.1:0-25318 GCA_905250115.1 Adineta steineri | reverse complement strand
TTTTTTTTGATAAACATCATTATCATTAATATACATTTTTTTTGCACATTTCAATTAGAAATGGAAGTATGTCTGTCTTTATACATATGTATATATATATAAGTAGGTTTAGGTTATTCATTGTATACGATTTGCTCATCACGTATGCGTAAATTAGGCGTGAAAGACGTATCTCATGTGAAAATGAAATAATTCATCTACGATGTACACGTGTATGTATGTCATGTTGTCCCTGAACTTTAATTTGGCTAGTGTAAAATGTATGTGTACATTGTATGTATGTATAGGATTCGAAATTAATAATTCGAATGTCAGTATCTCATCGCCTAGACACTATCGAATTTATGTCTACATGAATACATCAAATATTCTTAATCAAGTGACAAACGATGTGCACATTATTGATCAGACAGATTTTATACCGTTAGCATTGAGTTATCGTCGTAAGGAGAGAAGTGTGTATACATGTGGTCTCCTTGATTATTGTATGGCATACAATTAAGATGGTTGTCTTCTAATAGATAGATTTAGTTTTTACATAATCTAATAAGAGGAATTGACACTGTCTATCTGTCCGTCAAGTTTCAGATTTCGTGAGACTACTAACACCGTCGTCGTTAATTCGATTCTATTACAAAATCATTATTGTAAGTTTAATATTGTTTGACGTTTCATTTGTCACTCTCTTAATATTCGTCGGCCGCACATAAAAATCAATCATCATCATCATCGGTTAATCTTTACTTTGTCTTCAATAGTTAGAAAACGTACAGGAAAGTTCAGATTCACATATATAGTCAATCTTCCGGACAGGAAGTTACTTTGTACTAGGAGTATATAATATACATTCATCATTTTTTTTTCCTTTGTTCTCAGACTTATTTACAAGCGCACAAAACCAGAGAAAGAAAGAAAGATCATTGTAATATATAAGAAACGTTCACACTTGTGTATGATCAGTCATTAGTTTTTCGAAAATTGGATGAAGCGCATATAATCAATGATTCGTATATATAGATGTTCATCTGATAAGATCGTAAGACTAAGATAATACTTGATTATTCATCAAAATCTTTAGTTTATAAATATAAAAACGTCAATGAATTTTCTTTTTCTTTCCTTCTCTTGAGTGCAGTCAATTTCTCTCTCCCTCTCATTTTCTTCTTGCTGGAAAGAAAAGTATAACTTTATTCTTTTGAATGTTTCCTTTTCTTTTTTTTTTGTGTCATATAGATTTAATAATGACAATGTCGATAAGTCTATTTTTATTATTTATTCTACTTAATATTATTAAACCAATTCATACAGCAATTCAACGTTTACCGTCAATATCTTTACTTGAACAAAGTACAATCGGAACATCAATATATGATTTAAGCCGTGTTTATTCATCATCATCATCAAAAAATACCATTCAATTTTCATTTTTATCAGATTCAAGTCCACATAATTCATTTTTTATGATCGATTCATTAACAGGACGTATATCTATAAAACGTATGATTGATAGAGAAGAATTATGTCAAACACATACATGTAATTGTGAACGTTGTTTATTAACATTAGAATTAATAGCATCATCACAAACAGTTGATATTTTATCATTGGATATAGTTATTGAAAATATTAATGATAATCAACCAATATTTCCTGTATCAACATTTCAAATACGTTTATCAGAAAATACCGATATTGGACATGTTAGTTCATTTCCATCAGCAACTGATTTAGATTATCAAGATCATTTAGAATATCGTATTGTACCCATTGATAAAACAAATAATCAAGAACTTCTTGAAACATTTTCAATTATTAATTTACAAACTGAAAATCAACTTGGTTTACGTTTATTAAAATCTCTTGATCGAGAAAAACGTAATTTATATCAAATGAAAATTTTAGCTAGTGATGGTGAACATACGGGTGAATTATTATTAGATGTTTATATTCTTGATTCAAATGATAATGTACCTAAATTTGAACATGAACAATATCATATTAAATTAAAAGAAGATACACCTATTGGTACTGAACTTTTTCAAATACATGCTGATGATAAAGATGAAGGTTTAAATGCTTTAATTAATTATACAATTATTACTGATAATCCATCTTCTTCATTTCCGTTTGAAATTAATATAAGAACTGGGATTGTTAAATTAATTCAATTATTAGATTATGAATATGAAACAAATTATCATTTTAGCGTTCGAGCACGAGATAATGGACCTGATGCAGTGAGTGTCTATACTCAAGTACAAATTGACATACTTGATGTAAATGATAGTCCACCGGATATTGATTTTATATTACCAGATAGTAATCCACAGAAAAATATTTTTTATATTGAAGAAGAAAAAGAAATAAATACACGTTTATTTCATTTAAGTGTTAGTGATAAAGATTCAGTTAATAATAAAATTCTATTAAAATTATTAACATATCAAAATTTATTTCAATTAAATGAACAATATAATGATTTATACAATTTAATTATTATTGGACGACTTGATAGAGAACAGCAAGAAGAATATAAATTAATTTTTGAGGCAACAGACCAAGGTTAGATAATTTTACTTTTAAAATTTTTTCTCTTTTTTTTGTTTAACCTTAGGATTTATTTTAAAATTTTAGGTGCAGAACGATCGTTGACAATTCAAAAAAATATAACAATTAGTTTAATCGATATTAATGATTCTCCACCAATACTTGATCCTTTTCCAACACCTATTCGTATTAATGAAAATAATCCTTCAAATATTCGTTTAATTCAATTTCATGCTCAAGATCTTGATGCACCCAATACATCAAATAGTCTTCTATCTTATTCACTTCTACCTTCAAATGATTCTCGATTTTTTCATATAAATTCTCAAAGCGGAATACTTTCAGTAGGAAATATCTCATTTGATTATGAATCAAAATCTATTTATAATTTAATATTAAATATATCTGATCATGGAACTAATCCTAAACGATTAGAAACAATTCAACCATTAATTATTCATATTAATAATATCAACGATAATATACCAATATTTGAACAAAAATCATATTCATTTCAATTAGCTGAAAATGTTCCTATTGGAACATTAATAGGTCAAGTTAAAGCAATTGATTCTGATTTAAATTCAACAATTCATTATGAATTATCATCGTCGGAGTATCAAGATATCTTCTATCTTGATTACTTAACTGGTCAATTACATACAAAAGCATTACTTGATTATGAAACTCATCCAATATATCATTTAAATATCACTGCTAAAGATAATGATATATTTTATTCTGATGATGTATTAGTTACAATTGAATTACTTGATATAAATGATAATTCACCAATTATTGATACTTCATCGTCGATTTATATTTCAAATGAAATTTTACAAAAAAATATCTCTGAAATAATTTTAATTACAACAATAATTGCGCGAGATCGTGATTCAGGAAAAAATGGCAATTTAACATATGAAATTATTAATAATAATGAAAATAATTATTTTCAAATTAACTCTTTTAATGGAACAATAACAGCAAAATTAACTAATTTACCACAAGGCCATCATCGTTTAACAATAAAAGTTTGTGATCAAGGTGAATATTTAGAACAAAAATGTTCAACGACTATATTAAATATTCAAATTGGTGAAAATTCCAATACATTATTTTATTCAAAAGATAATTTAATAGATAAAAAATTAGTTAATGATGATCAAACTATATCAAATGAAATGGTCATTGTTGTTATTATCTCATCTATATTTACACTCGTATTTAGTATTACAATGGGTATTTTTTGTGCTGTATTTTGTAAACAAAAACGATGTCATCATATACATCGATCATCATTAAAAACGCCGTGTGAATTACTTCAATCATCGGATGCTGACAAACTTCTTTCAACAAATAATACTAATACGTTCTTATCAACAAACAAAGTAAGCTGACTCACGAGTTATGTCATGTTATATAATTTCTTTTAAAGGTCATTCTCTATTCTTTTCCTTTTTTGTAATCTTCTGGTGTTTGCTTTTCCTTGAAACTATTTTCATACCTTTTAAATAGTAGTTTTTCTAATCCTTCGAGAGAGAAAAAAAGAATCAATGTAAGTATCTTCATTCTTTACTAATCCCAATGTTAGATTATTATTTCAATCAAAATAATTGCTAATAATCTAAGAGAAGAAAAAGCAAATCAAAATTGGAATTTTTTTATATAATAACTTTTGAAATAGATTGAATTAAAGTTTCGATTGCGCAATGTTTCATGTAAAGAAAATACTTCTTTACAGCGATTAGCTTTTTCTTTCTTTCTTGTTCGACATCACGGAAATTAGTCGTGAAAAGTGTTGATGTGTGAGTGCATCTCTCACATATCGTAGCCAATTAACTTGAAATGATCCGAAGGGAAATGGCAGCGAATAAAGCAAGCATAACGGGCATATTTTATGCATGGTTTCATATTTATTAAGTTGCATAATCTCGTTTCTTTCCTATAGAAATTGACTGGACACCATTATCATCGACCATACGAAGATATTAAAGCCTCAGGCAGTGCTGCTAGTTCAGAAGATAGTTGCTACGGAAGTAATGATTTATCAAGATCAAGTTCAAATGTACAAGGTGTTGCACGACCACTTCTTACACAACAACATCGATCGTCAAGTCTTAGTTCAACTAGTGTTGATTATGCTGTTCCGACACCACGACAACAATCTATATATATGAATAAAATAAATATTGTACCTGTTCATCAATCAAGTACTGATACTAATGTTGATCATTCTCAACCACAACAACTTAAAACATTTAATTCACCTGGAATATCATCATCATCAAATCATTATAATTTAAAGAAAACCGTGCATTCATTAACACGACGTCCTATTGTTGGTTTACAATCATCTTATTTACCTTACGATTCAATTGATACACCACCATCACCTCCAAATCATTCATCAGCAACTAGTACAACATCGAGAGAATATAGTATTTGAAAAATTTTTAACTTATTTCTTGATTTTCTTTTTCTTTGTTTTAATTCATAATATGTATTTTGAAACAGTGTGTCTTGTCGTATTAAGCCAAATATATGCTCATACTTTATGTTCAATTTCAGGGTTTTCTTTTTTTAAATATAGAATTAATTAATTGTTGCAGATATACTGCAAATCGAATTAAATATCGGAAATAATAAGACTGATGTTTAATCTTACAAACTTTTATTCAATAATTTTACTATCATTAAAAAAATATCGGATAGACTTTATTAAGCAAAAAAGATGGCAATTGTCAGTAAATATTTTTAAACGATCATTGTATTTTCAAAGATAAACATGCAGCAGGTAAAATAGATAATAGTAAAAAATACTGGATTGTAATTATATCAAAGAGAAGATGTTAAAACTGATTCATATGCAAATATATAAATAATTTCAGTAAGTTTGGAATAGGTTGTGATCAATGGAATTTATATGAATTATTATTCAAATAGAAAAAATGATAAATTTTCATCTCAATAGGCTGTAAACCAATATTGTCTTTTTCGATACTCATATCTATCATTATTGATTCACATATACTAAATAAAATAGTAAATCCTTTTACAATTTTTTTCGGTACTTTTGTTTATTATTTCATATTTCTATACAATAAGGAACTTTTTTAGAAAATATAGACAATCAAATTTCAAATAGTTATTTCTTGAAAATATGTTATATATTACATATTAACCTTTTTTAGAACGGGATTCTTTTCAACAGAATTGTAATACTTAAATTTAGTTCGTCTTTATTTTATCGAACTTCATTCACTTTCTCTGTATGATTACCACACAAACAGAGTCCTCTGTATAGCTGCCTCGAGCAATAGCAGTTACAATATGAAAAATAGAAAATGGTATGCATCTAGATATCGGAAACGTTTTCCGAGTACTGACCATTATAGCATCCACCCGTCCCGAAAGGGTAAACTGATTGCTCATAGCAATAGATTGCAAATCTATTTTATTCATGATACGCGAACCTAAAACTTTATAACACAATTTTATATAGTTGCATCAGTTTTAAATTTGAATTTCTTTCGAAAAGATTTTTATTTAAGATATTTTTATTCAAACATGTAAATAATCAGATAGAATTTGAGAATTATTAGATATATTTAAGATAATTCAGTGAGGAAAAACCAGTAAGAAACAACCATCAGATGTAATAAGAGTAGAGCCTGTCGGGTTCACAATTTTCGAGACCCGAACCCGATCCTGATGAGCACTAGTCTGAACTCGAACTGTACTTTTAGATTGTCAGTAAATTTTTCTACTTGAAATCTGATAGTTGCGTCGAAAATAGTTTTGTTGTTGTTTTTCTTTTATTTTTATAAATAAATTCATGACTTTTTGAATAAAATGCATAAAAAATTAAAAAAAATATTATGTCAATAACATATTTCTTCTGATCCGGACCTGACGGGTTCTAACAAAGAGTAACTTTGTCTATGAAAGAAATAGTGATTTAGCTTATAGAAACAAGAATAATCTGAATTTAGGATTAGACTATATCGATTTTGTTCAGCTATATTATTGAAATTTTTGATTAATGGTAGTATAATGTATTGTAGAATACAATTTTTTTGACTTCAGCAATTCTATCGATAATAAACTAGTTGAATACATCCATTGTATTTGTCATTTAATTGTTTTAAGAAAATTCCATTTTATTCGCTACCGATGAGATAATAGCAGAATAATACGAACTAAACTTTAAATACATTCTTTCCAAATTAATTTCGATTAAAATTATCTGTAGAATTCAATGTTGATAATTTTCCTTACAAAAAAAGCTCTTCAATAAAAATAAGAGAACTACAGTCATTCATTCGAACGAAAACACGATGTGTTACACATTCTGTGACGTTGGGTCGTCGTTTCATTAGATTATGTAGTAATATTTGATGATAAATATTTCTGAAAACTGAATAGACTATATACGTTATTGCAAAATAGTTAATTTATCAGTCTAAATTGTGTCGGAATGGATAATTCATATACTCTCAAACAAAAATCTTAAGAATTTTTGTCTTACATAACACGCTTTTCACTATATTTTTAATCAAAAATCAATAAATTGTAGACATAACAGAACGAAACAAGAATAACAAGTTTTTGAATAAAAGAACTTTTTTTTTGTAAATCAGCCGATATGGTTACAACTATAATGTAATCCATTATAGACAAAAGAACATATTGAGTAATTGAATATAACGAATTAACTTTCATATGATGATTTGTTTCGTTCATATCAGAACAAAATACGAACGAAGGAAGTCTATCAAATGTTCCAGATGTGTATATGTCTTTCAAGCGCGGCATGCATTACTCGACTTCTATTAAGAAAAATAATTTTTTTTCTTCTTCTTATCAAACAATGAATAATATCTTAAAAAGAGATTCATTCGTCCGTATACACACTAACATGTAGAATAAACTATTACAGGTTTCATCTATTTTGTATCTTTTCAATGCAACCATACATGTGTACATATATGAAATTTTATGCATGAATTAATTCATATCATTGTGTCGATATAAAAATAATATCTATAGATCGTCGGGTCAAATAATTCAATCGAACTTGTGTCTATTTCAATTTAGATAATATCTTATAGTGTCAATTAATCATCAAGGAATTGTTTTTTTCTTGTAATGTATAAGAGTCAAAATACTTGAGAGAAGAACTCATTAAATATATATGTAGTATCAAAAGAATGATAGCATACGCGCGGCATGAATATATCGCAGCAAGATACTTGTTGATAGAAAAGTCAAATGTATACATACGAACAATTTGATTTGATTAAAAGGCAAAAACGACATAATCATATATATGATGTCATATTTCTTCAAGATCAAAAGTAAAAGAATGTGAGCTGGCATGTGCACAGCAGGAGAAAATACTATCTATATAATTATATTGTCCAAAGAATGTTTTTGGAGTTAAATTGGCAAAATATGTCATCGGTATTTTTTTGTGTTTTTTCTTCAGTTGACGCCAATAGCTAAAAGGTGGAGTACGTACATATTGAATCCCAATGTGTATATGTGTGATTAGAACAAAAAATAATCATTTAGTATTAATTGTTATTTTAAAATATTATTTATTCTCTCTCAGACACGAGCTATGAAAGGTGTTTTGTCTTGAATAGAGAGCTATCGATGATTATATTTCACACATTATTATTTTTATTTTTCAATCAATCATCAAATCTCGAGGTTCTTTTTTTGTTTCAAACTTATTGTCGCCATTAAGTGGTTCGATCTTTCCCTCTTCTTTTTTTTTTCTTCAATATCAATTGTGAGATTGCATTATCAAAAAACTAGAGAGTCACTTATTGTCGACAAATAAAGTCGGCATATAATATACACCAGTAGCAGCTAGTTTCAATGAGCTACTCGACAAGTGAAAGGGGCGCTTATTGATCGGGAGGGAGGCAATGATTGATAATCTTTTCCCAGAATGAATTTCAAACATGAGTAACAGCTGTATTGTTGCAAGAATTTGTTCAACTCATCAGTGTTTTAGATGATAATGAACTGTAAACAATGTTAATATCTCCAATAGGAGAAAGAATCATTAAATATCTTGACCAATGAATATATTGATACGAAAAAGGAAAGAAAAAGAAGAAGAAGAAGAAGAAAAACATACATTTATATTTCTAAACATAACTTAAAGCTATATCACATATACAAGCAATAACACAAAAAGAAAATGGTTCTTCTACCATATCATCAAGTAAGTTTATTCTTTTTCAAATATTGACTCATTATGAAAAAAATAATAATAATAATCATAATTATTAAAATATGTCAAGAGATTGTACACATTAAAATAAAGTTGTCAATTGGAAACATCGCACTTTTTTATAATAAAATAGATAATAATCTTCCACACTTTCTTTGAATTATATGATGCTAGAGGGTATTTTGATAGAAAGTCGATAAACTACATAGACGAATATCTATTTCTTTCATTGTCAGTAATAAAACTATCTATCTAAAGAAGAAGATGGTGTTGTTGGTTAGGCGTGAAAATCATTTTTCCTAATGTGTTATAGTATTAAAAGAAAAAGAAAAACATAGTGAAGATGTCATCGTGCGTGACATTATGTCAAGCTTCGTTAAGCACAATCAAATATCAATATATTACATCATAATAGTGTTTGATTTTTCGTGAATTAAAAAGTATTTTGTATATAGAAATAAATATGAATGTTGTTATCACTTAAATGATTCCTCTATTTCACATTTTCCGGTAGTACTATATTTTCTACTTGTTTGCGGATGCTGACCGTTAACCCGGATATTAGTTTAGTTGTGAGCTGCTTCTTTTCTTTCTTTCTTTTTTTTTGGTTTGTTACTACTAATAACCGGAATTGATGATGGATGATGAGAGTAATAGTAGATCGTTTAAAGAGAACGACAAAGTCTGTAACACTCTCACCCACCACATTAACGTTGCTCGATGATGAGATGAGTTTATTAGTAATAGCTAGTTTTTTCTTCCCTTATTCACTAGGATTAGATTAGATGCAAGAGAAAAGAAAAAGAAGAAAAATCGTTCATCCAATCATTGATAACCGAACAAACAGAAAAATTTTTCCCGATTGGCTTGAAAGAGTTAATATTGTGCCGGAGGGCATGATTGGTCGAAAACATAGAACGAGCACACACATATAGAGAAAAAAAAGAAGAAGAAGAAGAAGTACACTTAGCTCACTATACATATATGGAATTTGTATGTGTCTATTTCTATCTAATATAATATATATCTCTCTATTTATTTATTTTGTCTTTCCTATCAATACAGGTTGACTTTTTTCTTTTCTAATATATAAGTTCTGGCCGTTAGCTATAAAATATAAAAACAACGAATCGTTGTGTGTCATATAATTCCATCATCTGGACATATTTTTGCTTCGGGTATTTATTATTGTCATCTGTCGAACTGCCGCAGGATTTTGAGAACGAAGAAGAAGAAGAAAAAAAAAAATTCAACAACATCATCATCATATGCCATCCGCATTTGATCTAATTGATTCAGGCAGTGGGAGTGGTATACAGATCGATGTAAGTTTGTTTTTTTATTATCAAATAGCCTTTAGGGTCGAGTAAATTAAAGAAAGACAATTTTATTTTCATTCATTTATGTATTATGAAAATATAAACATGTCTCATATATTCTTTAACAAAACAGTTCATTATATTAACTAGCTAGTTTTTTTTATTCTTCTTATTAATTATATTAATGAATTTATTATAGGATACAAAATATGCATCATCACCAACATCATCATCTTCACCATCTTCCGTTGGTGGTGGACCATTTAGTAATTCAACAAATTCACGTGTTGGAACAATTACTGATCCATCATTTCCCTATTTTCCACCACCATTTAATCCAGCATTTGCTGCTCAATTCGATGTACATTCAGGAACAAATGGTATTGAACATTATCCAACATTTAATTATGCAGCAGTAAATAGTTCTTCATCATCATCATATGGAACATCGACAAATATTCATCATCAACATTCAAATCCAAATAGTAATACATTTAATACATCATCTTATGATCCATATGCAACTGCTTATGCACGTCATCATCATACAATTCTTGATGTTCATCATCAACAAGCAGCAGCAGCAGAACTTTATTCTCGTCATTCACAACATCATCAGACATCAACTAATTCACTCGTTGACCATACATCTCGAGTAAGTTCAACTCTTTTTTTTGATGTAGTGTATTCATCCGAAACAAACATTTAATTAATTTTTTTCAGATTCTTAATAGCGGAAATGACTTACAAACAAGTGAATCACCTTATCATAGATCACCAACAAGTAGAGGTACATAATCAATGAAAATATTTTCTTTTTTTTGTTGAATTAATTATTTTATTTTGTTTTGAATAGATAGTCGACGATCTGATCCATCTAGAGATTCAAGTTCATTTTCTTCCATGTGTTCAGGAAATGGTAATGGATCACTTTCACCAACGGATTTCTTTTGTCAAGGTAAAATTGTTTTATTTTTTTATTATTATTCTATAGTAGATTTTTTGTTTTTTTTCAGTACCGGGACGATTAGCATTATTAAGTTCATCATCAAAATATCGAGTAACAATTGGTGAAATTCAACGACGTCTTGGTCCACCAGAAAATCTTAATGCATCCTTACTTGGCGGTGTTTTAAGACGGTAAACATCTATTACGATATAAGCATAATTATTGAATTTATTATCTTTTAGAGCTAAATCGAAGAATGGTGGTCGAGATTTACGTAATAAACTAGAAAAAATTGGAGTTAATCTTCAAGCAGGTCGACGCAAAACATCCACAACCACATTATTAACTTCGCTTGTTGAAGGTAAAAAATTTACAAAATTTTTTTTTGATTTATTTTTTTTTGTATTTCAGGAGAAGCAAATCAATTAGCGATGGATTTTCGTACAGTATGTGAAGCTGAATTTCCTGTTGAAATTACTGCGGATTATGTAGCACGACATTATTCAGATCCAAACGAAATAAGTACACGAAGAAATATGATATTAGCTGCTAAGTAAATATTTCTATTAATTTTGAAGTTTATGTATATATATATTTCGCTTTTATTTTAGACAATTAGTTCAAGAATTTAGTGATTTACTTAAACAAGATCGATCACCTGTTAATGTTGCATCATCAACAAGTAATAATACTAGTTCAACAAATTCTCGACATACATCTAGTTCATCACTTATATCTCATCATCGTTTATCTACAATTCCGCCTACACTTGATCCATCTGTTCAACATTCATTATCAAGATTTTCTCTTATAACACATGGTTTTGGTGCACCGGCAATAACAACTGCTGTAGATGTTTTTCAAACATTTTTAAATGAAATGCTTAAAAATTATGAAAAAAATTATCCGATGTTTATTGCAACGACATCAGCAAAAAATGGATGCAGTGGTAGCGACATCGACTAACTTTTGTATCATTATTTCGCTTTTCTTTTTTTTGTTCTGCTCTTTTGACAAATATATATATAAACGTGTATACATAAGATAAATATATTCGGTTGGATGAATATACCAGGTGTTACTGTTCTTTTCTGTCTTTGCTCACCTAGTAAAAGCGTATGCAATCAAGCGTAGTAATCGAACTTAAAAATGCATGCATGCAACAAAAAAACTAATCTATGTATCAAGTATGATTAAGAATAGAAAGAAGAAGAAAATGTGTATATGATACATATGTCTGAATGTATAGATGCTCGAAGCTATTGAGGATGAAATTATTGAGACAATATATAAACAAAAGAATTGATTACAACCATTTATTGACAAGAGATAGAAAACACAAAATTGTTTTTACAAGAAATTATTATAGAGAAGAAAATTGTTTTGATTAAAATAATATTTAATAACATACTTTGTTTATTATTTTAATTGTGCCTTTTTTTCAGGACTTCATATAAACCTACGTCTTCAACAATTGTTTAAACAATATTTTTTATTGATTAAATCATGCTTCGATTCTTAGGTAGAACAGCCGTGCGTGTAGTAGTACTTGGCGGTGCTGTTCTTGTTGGAGCTACATTAGCTACAAAAATGCTACAATCTTCACCACCCAATATTCCACAACAGCAAACAGCGCCAACAACTAATACAAACACAAAGAAATAAGTTATAATTTCACAATTGATTAAATATTTTGCTTGAAAGATATCTGTACTAATAATATACTTTATTAATAAACGTGTCATCAAGCTATTTTTTAATATCATGATACTAGTGTCGCTGAAGATGCTGTATTTAATAATATGAATATTAATGGAAATTCTGTTGAAATATAATTATTTTCTTCTTTGAATTTCCTTTTTTCAAGATATATTTACACTCTTAGTCTCAATAACACAGTTTTCTAACATGTCCTGTACGTTAAGAAATGATTATTCCAATTAAAGTTTGTTGTGCAACAGATTTAATTTCAAAAATAATTAAAGAAAATGATAGTGGTGGACGTGTTTTACTTGTTGTTTGTCAATCTGGAACAGACGTCATTGCTATTTTTACGGATAACATTCAGTTAAAAGTAAAACTGAAGTATTTAGACGTTCTGTTAGTGTTCGAATCAAGTAAGTCATAGTTTATAGATTCAGAAGAGAAATTCATCTTTTTTTTTCTCTAAAAGATATATCGGTAAGACGACTTTTAAAAATCATTAAATTAAAACTTAGTTTCAAATAATATCATATTCTTGAATTAATTCTTTTACTTCAGAGATGTTATTCTACTCATTAAATTCAATAGAAAGATCTCTTATTTTTGAAAATTATTTACTCGGATAAAAGATTATGACATAATCAATGCATTGATAATTAAATTTTATTATTAGTTTATTTAATATTCAAAAGGTAAATGTCAAAACGTAAACAATTTATACATATTATAAAATTACATAAAGCTATTTTCATAAATAGTTGTTCACGAGATGTTTTTTTTAGTTTTATTTTCATATTTAAATCGAACTTAGAAAATATAATATGACATAATATTTAATTAAGTAATAGTTGATCATGTTAAATATATTCGTTCGGATGATAATGACAATTATTTAGATAGACTACAAAGAATAGAAGTCAGTAGAAATTGAATTGTACATAGAATTAATTTAACTCTTCTTCTTTTGTTATTATTATGTATGTTTATAAAATCTTTCAAAAACATACAGATGTTAGTCAAGAAAACGAAGAAAAACATATGATTTACGATATTTTGATGAATAATCTGCAGTAAGCGGACACGCTGCTAACACGTGATTTATCTTGCTCTCTGTTTATTTATTTATTTCCGTGTGTGTTAAGTTATTATTGATCGACGCGTGACAATTAACTAAACAATATGCTTTACAGATTTTGTCGTCGATAAATATCAATATATGTCGTATTTTTTGCTTTATTGCCGATGTTATTATTATATTTGTTCTTCAGATGAGAAAAACAGAACAGAAGAACAAGAAAAGAAATGAGTTATCTTTATATTATGATCAAAAAAACATATCGTTATATACTAATATGAAACTTCTTGTTTTCTTGCATTTTCCAGTTCTTCTTTATAGAATAACAGCACATCGATACCAGAACATGTTTTATATACCAACGAATACTTTATTAATCAAAGATTTTAATTTATATATCGATTGATAATAATTTTTTGGCATTTTTCTTTTGACTCAAAAAACATTACAAATAAAGATTATGATAAAAGTGAGTATATGACATTTGAATATATAATCAAAAACAAGAATCGAATGTCATTATTTGAGATGTATATAAAATCAAAAATAAAACATTTTCAATTGACATAATCATTTTGAATTAAGTTAATCTTTTCAATTCGTCGTTATTCTGTTGCTTTTTCGAGATCACAATTGAATTACATAGTATAAGGCGACTACTTCATTCTTTACTTAAGAAAAAGATAAAGGTTGTTCTTTCAACAAATCAATATTGATTTGTAATTCAAATATGTGACATCAGTAAAAGACACTAATGATAAAAATAAATAGTTACGATACAAAATTGTTGCTCATTCTATATTAATACTAGAAGTAAAAGTTTTATTTAATGAGCAATGATTATATAAGATAACGAGTATATATACATACATATACTAGCGATGAACATGCACCGATTGCATGTACATTATTAGTACAATTCTTTTGATTGTCATTTACTATTTTAAAGGTAAATTTTAGTTTTATTATATTTAAATGTTCATTTAATGTTAGTAATGAAGTATAGAAATAAAAATTTTTTTTACCAATAAGAAATCGAGATAATTTTGCGTTTTCTCCCAAAACATATTAGAATGTATTCACGAAACATGAGTCGTATTAGAATTAATAAAAAAGAGTAACGTATTTTTCCTCTTCTATAACTATTTATTCAAAAACTCCTATATTTTAAAATTATTGAATAAATTATTATTTTTTAGCCAATATTATTTTCATACAATATGTCTGGTGAAAGTACAGATTCTGAATGTAGATCTGCACATAATAATAGTCGATCACATTCATTATTACGTCAAGTTCGTACTAGATTACGTGGTAAAAGTTCATCTCGATTTCGTGCAGCAACAACAACGACATCAACAACTGATGAATCTTCATCTATTTCATTAACTCATTCGAAACATCAATCATTTGAAAATATTGATAATATAAAAAAACGTGTATCAAACCAGTCTACAAAAAAACCACAAGTTGCATTTTCGCATCGTTTATCTTTACTCAGTCAAGTTAAATCACATATTATTGGAACTCGTAAATATCGTTTAACTACACCATCAAATTGGAATGATGATGATAACAATAATAATTTTCGATCAAAACGATCGATTAGTTTTTTTTCAGTAAGTCATTTTAACCTTCAAAAAGAAAAGAATAAAAATTAGTTGTTTGTTAAAACATAATGTACTAATACTTGATCATATTATAAGGATTTATTATGTTTATTGTCATTGAGAAAAATCGATTGCGTATACATCGATTTTTATATATATATTTGTATCAATACGAATTGCTTTTCGCACGACTAACTTAACACAAAACAAGTAAACCTCAAAACTATGCAACTTGTTTTTTTGTCAAAAGTATAATTGCATATAATCATGGTAAATAAAGATTCGCTTGATCGATTTTGTTTCATATATTTATTATATTTACGTTGTAATGCTCGTGTGCAGTCGCTAGAGGTTAAAACGAAATAAATACAGAATATATTAGATATGGACAATAACGTAAGTATTGATTTTTACGACAAAAAATTATTAGAAATTTTAGAATAATAAGAAAATATATAATCATATAGATAATGTAAGATTTAACTTACACACATTAATTTTCCTACCAGTGAAAATGACATTAGGCTATTAAATAATATAATAGAATTGAATAGAAAATAACATCTGTGTAAAATGGAAAATATGATGATGATAATGATATTTTCTTTTATATTTTCATTCTTCTCTGATATGCTATATATTTGATAAAAATAGATTTCTTTTTTTCTTGTAAATAATCATCTGTTGCATTTTCAATATGCGCATTTTAAACTAATCTAAACATTTATATTACCAATTGAGTAGAAATCAAATTGCATAGAAGAAAATTACCTTCTAGTAAAACTAAATTATGTATATTAATTATAATAAACTAATTTTGTTTTTAAATTATGAATTATCCTAATAATCATAATATTTTCGTAATTATGAAATTGTTCTGTTCTTGCATTAAGGTGACTGTTTCAATAAATATTTCAATATATCGAGCATTTTTCTTTTTTTTTCTGTATAGGAGACTCAACTATCGTCTACAGGTGAAAGTACCCATAATATATCGGCTGCTGAAACTAATGGGACTTCATCAGAATCGGATGCCCAAATAATAACACAGGTTTCAAATGGTAATATAAAGACGATGGTATTAAATGGCTCCTTAGATATGACAGTTGAAGAAAAAGAAACTAAGCCAGCTGCACAAGCTAAACACGTTGAACAAGTTAAGCCAATTGAACTACCTAAATCAGCTGAACAAGCCAAGCCAGTTGAACAACCTAAACTAGCTGAACAAGCCAAGCCAGCTGAACAACCTAAACCAACTGAACCAGCCAAGCCAGCTGATCAAGCTAAGCAAGTTAAGCCAACTGAACAAGCTAAGCAATTGAAGGCAGTTGAACAAGCTAAGCAAGCTGACCGAACAGCAAGTCCGAATCGAATAGATTTAAATAAATTTAAAGATTCATTAACTGAACGTGCAAAATCCGTCATGCCAAAAGCAACATCAATGTTTTCTAATTCACCACCACCAACACCAATAAATAATCCTGATCAAGTTTATTGGACTGAAATTTGTATTGAACGAGGAAATAATTTAGCTGTTAAAGATATTGGTGGTTCAAGTGATCCCTATGTTAAAGTAGTTTATGGTACTGAAGAAAAATATACAACAAATACTGTTACAAAAAGTTTAAATCCTGTATGGAATGAAAAATTTACCATATTTACAGAAGATTTAACAGTTCCACTTTATTTTCAACTATATGATCAAGATCGTATTGGACGAGATGAATCAATGGGTTCAGTAAAAATGGATTTATGGAAACTACCATTTGAAAGATTATATAATGCATCACTTGAATTAGAAAATGAAGAAAGAAATGATGGAAAAAATGGAATACTCAAAATTAGTGTTACAATAACACCGAAAACAGTTGAATTTCGTGATGAAGTATGACGAAAAATTCTTACTTTCTTTTTGATAAAAACAAATTTATTTGATTTTTTTATTTATAGGTTCTTCGTAGTTTAGCAAAACAGTCGCAAACGAAATCTTTATTTGGTGGTCGATCAACAAATGCTGGTGTTATATTACCTCGACGTACAATTGATGTTTTCATAGTTGAAGGACGAAAATTAAAACCAAATGGCGTTAATAAACCATGTAGTCCTTATGTTAAAATTAAATTTGGAAACAAAAAAAATCGCAGTGCGGTAAGTCATATATACAGATAAACAATGTGTAACATACAGAAAGAAAATTGTATGACGAATCGTTTTTTATGACTTATTACTTCATTCTTTAGACAATAAAATCAACTCTTAATCCTCAATGGCATCAATCATTTATGTATGATACATTTGCTGGTGATCTTCATCCAATAGAATTAATAGTTTTCGATGAAACTGGTGGTTCCGAACAATTAGTTGGCCGGTAAATAAATTGAATTTAATCGTTAAATATATATTTTAATACTTTTTATTCTAGTGGACTTTGTAATATTGCTCATTTGGACGAAGAAAGAACACATCGAATACCCGTTGATTTAGAAGATGATGCTGGTGTAATTGAATTATTCGTGACAATTACACAAACAACAGCATTACAAGAAGCTACAAGTGATGGTGATAGTTCAACTAATGTTGCACTTGAATCAATGCCATCAAAATTAACCGAAAAAGATATAAATCATTATGTTCGTAATATTTTTTTCTTTGAATAATATTTCATAAAAATTTTTGTTTAGACTTTTTTGAATACACTTAAATCAATGAATCCAATAACTGATATTGGCAAGCTTGAAATCAAAAGTAGATAATTAATTTTTCTTTTATTTCAAATTACTTATTCTTTTTTTTGTTTAAATAGTTTATCAAGCTCGTGATCTTAGTTCAAAAGATCTTACTGGTAAATCGGATCCATTTTGTATTGTTGAACTTGATTCAACTCGTTTACGTACACATACTATTTATAAAACATTGGATCCTGTTTGGAGTAAATCATTTGTTATACCAGCGCAAGATATACATTCTGTAGTTGAATTAACTATTTTTGATGAAGATACAAATAAAAGTACGGAATTTATTGGTAAAGTTGCAATACCATTATTAGCTGTAAGATTGTTTTCTCTCTTTCTCTAAATACATACATATATATATATATATATTTATTTTATAAATTTTTCTAAGATAAAAAATGGTGTAAAGAAATGGTATCAATTAAAAGATCAAAAATGTCTTTTACCTGTTAAAGGCGCTATTGAAATTGAAGCAACATTTGTTTATACACAAGTAAATATTGAATTTCTTTACTAAGTCAAATTTCTATTGATTATATGATTTACAAATTTTAGCTTAAAGCAGTTATTCGAACAATTAATCCAAGACAAACTGCATATTATCAAATAGATGAAAAATTTAGTATTGGTGTATGTATATAGAATTATAAAACAAAATCTATTTTTTTTCGTCTTCTAATATTTATGTATTTTCAGGCTATTAAACAAAGTATAGCACGTATTACAAATATGATGTCAGGTTTCATTAATGTTATGAAATTCATCGATCATACTTTTCATTGGGAAAATCCATATTTAAGTTTCGGTACTTTTATGGTAAAAAAAAGAACTAAAACGATTAAAATATTATATTAATAAATATTTCATTTTTAGGCAGTACTTACTATGGTTTGGAATTTTGAATTATGGATGGCACCTTGTTCACTTTTGTTAATTTTTGTACGAAATTTAATTAACGAATATCAAAGTGGTCGTCTTGGAACTGCTTTTACAGGTACTGGCGATGAATTACTACCGACTCTTGTACAACCATCTCCAGAAGACGATGAAGTAGCAGAAGTTGATCCTAATTCTAAGGTAAATTAATAAGAAAATATAAATACTTAATTATTTTTATTTTTTTAGGAACCTAAGAAATCATTTTTGGGCGCTATAGCAGGTATTCAGGATACAATTAAGGAATTACAAGGTACTATTGATGGTGTTGCTTCAACATTAGAACGACTTAAAAAGTAATAGAGAAAATTTTATTACATTTATATCTAAAAAAAAAATTATTTTCTTATAGTGTATTTAATTTTACTATTCCTTGGCTATCTAATCTTCTTATGATTACTCTTGTTCTTGTTTCGGTTCTACTTTATTATGTTCCACTTCGCGCTTTAATTCTTGCATTTTTTATTAACAAATTTACAAAATATTTCCGTAAACCGAAAGGTTTCATTGATAATAATGAAGCAGCTGATTTTATATCAAGATTACCTTCGGATCCTGAATTAGTTAGTATTTTTTATTATAAATAACAGTAAAAAAAATCATTCTTATCTATATTTAGATGCAATATCGTGAACTTAAAGTTGTTGCACGTATACCACCAGCAGCTAAGAAGACCAAAAAATAATAAACAATACAATACAAACACATTACATTCCATAATGGTTGTAAAACATAATTTGTGATAAAACAATATGTTTACTTTCAATATGAGACATAATGTTACCTTTTTTTTAAAACTTTATTCTTCTTTTCGCTCGCAACAGCACCAGACTTTTTTTTTATATGTTCATTAAAGAATATAGTTTTACTTATTAAAAATATTTTTTAGACGTTGAAATATGCTTCATTAAAATTATTGAAAAACTAGTTTATTTGTAGTTGAAGTGAAAATAATAATAAAGTGTATCAACATCGATATGATAGATGAATATCACCTAAATTTTCGCGATTCACGAATTTTACCTACATCTTTTCTAATGACAAATGTTTTATTGACGAAGAGACAGGAAGTCAATTTTGTTTTTAATAATATGATTTTTCCTAGTGTATTACATTTAAATCAATAATAACAAAAAAATAGAATTAATCTATATCGGAATTATCTCTTTCATCGAGTAATCGATATAAATCATTAATTTCTTTCGGACACATAGATGTTAAAACTTCACAACCTTGATCTGTTAATAGAACATCATCTTCTAATCGTGTTGCAAAACCACGATATATCGATGGAACATCTGTACAATCCAAGGGAATATAAAGACCTAGACAGATAATATTATATACATATTTTTACAAAAAAATATCGATCTTTACCAGGTTCTATAGTAATTACATTTCCTGATTCGAGTTTCTCAGAAAACGATATTGATTCACAATCATGTACATCTAAGCCTGATGAAAAAAAAACAAAAAATGATTCTTTCAATGTGTGAAGAAAACGATCTTTATTTACCAAGATGATGACTAACACTTGTTGGACATAAATAATTAATAATTCGCTTAGCATGATCATCATCAATTGTTCGTGAAAGAATAAATTCTTCACGTAAATATTTAATCATATATTGATCTGTTAATATATTTAATTTTCCTCTTGTTATAAATTTATCACCAGAATTTAAATATTTAATTAAATCTTTTTGTACAGTTAATAAGATTTCATAAAGTTGTTGTTGTGATGATGAAAATCGACCTTAAAAAAAATAAAAATATTCAAAAGAAATTTCCCAAAAAATATTATTTAAATAACCATTTATTGGCCAAAATCGTGTTACATCACTTGCATATTGTTTATATAAACAACCACCATCTAACATAATTAAATCATCTGAATTAATCGGTTGATTATTATTTTGATAATGAAGTATATTTGATCTAAATAAAAAGAAGGATAATGATGATATTATATATATATATAAATCCTACCTTCCATTAGCAGCAACAACTGGATAGAATGCCATTGAAGTATTTTCAAGTTTTGTACATTCATATTGAAATCGAGCATGAATTAAATATTCATTTTGAATATTTTTTTTACAATTTTTTATTGTTTTGATAAATGCTTTTGAAACTAATTGACATGCATGACGTATAAGATTTTGTTCGGTTAAGGATTTTATTGAACGTAATGAATGAAGAAAATGATTTAATTGATTACAAACAATAGAAGATGAAAAATTTTTAAGAAATGGTATTAAATTCTTTTTATTTGTACTTGTATCATCTGTTATTTGTGAATTATAAAATAATATAGATGATGATGGAATTTTAAATGAATTTAATTTATCTATTGAATGGACAGAATCTATTCCAAAGATTTGACAAATTTTATCTTTATCAGTTATTGTTGGGCCATACCATCGTTCATAATCATTAATAGAATTCATTGGGCATGATGAGAGAAATAAATTCGTAGAAAATGTTTCATCATTACCATTGAGCAATAATAGAGCATCAGGTTGCATACAACCAGTTAAATAATAAAAATCTGATTGTTGTTTAAATGGAAAATAGGCAACATCAGGACCCATAAATAAACGTGTAGATGAAGGAAGACATATTGTAAAATTATATGAAGATTGTTTTTGTTCAGTTTTTATATAATTTCGAATAAGATTAATTAATGAATGACGTCGTTGATGATATTCATTTAAAGATATTCCCGTAGAAGACAGATCATAATGATCAATATAAATATGACGACGACGAATAAAAGTTTTCATAATCGATATATTCCGCATGATAAACATTTTTTATTCTACAGTCAAAAAAAACTGGGTATTTTTTTTTAAAGATCAAAGACTCTATTCAATGCACATTCGATAGGGAATTTTTCGCACTACAAAACTATGGAATTGATATTTCTAATGAATCGCGATTTGAGATATACTCTGTAAAATTCTACATCTGTCTATTTTTCGAGTAGAAATCAAGGGAGAAAGAGCGGAATCGGGAATCCGGATTCCGCTCTTGCCTCTTGGTAGAAATACTTTCGTCATTCAATTTAAAGGTTATATCACTTTGTTTAGCATTAAATTCTTCATCCGAGCACTTCTAACTGTTGAGTATGCATCTTATAGAAATTCATTCTGAATAATAACACCCGAAGCTATAAAGCATAGACCACCGAATTCTGTCTTTACTGATCGTAAACATTTTGCATACACAAATCGTTAGATATCTGCAAAAAAATAATAGGAGATCGTATTTGCACAACTGAGTAACAACCAGTCTTGTACCCATAAGAAAAATTCTCTATCGAATATGATTGCAGTGTTAAGAAAATAAAAGTGGCTCTCCGTTAGACTTTTTTGCTTTATCAATAAAACAGATATTAATCTTCGTAATTCAAAAATATTTTATTTTCTTGTAAAAAATATTTTTTTTTTCATTATTCATTTAAAAAAATAAATAAAACGAAATCAAAAATTGAACTAATATCATTTCTTAATCAACTTCTTCGATAGTTGGTCCTTTACTATTTGAGTTTGACTGAGTATTACCATTTGGCATACCACCACTCTGACCTGCTAAAATAATAGAAAAGAAGCAATTAATTTAAATATTTGTTTAATCAAAAGTAAATAACTTACAATGAAGTTTAGTCATGATTGGTGAACAAACTTGTTCGACTTCTTTAAGTTTATGTTCGTATTCATCTTTTTCAGCTAATTGATTTGAATCCATCCATTGAATTGCTGATTGAGTTATGTCATTTAATTTTGTTTTATCATCAGCTGATAATTTTGATGAAATTTGTTCATCATTAACACTTGTTTTGATATTAAAACAATAGGATTCAAGTGAATTTCTTGCTGTTATACGTTCACGTTGTTTTTCATCTTCTTGTTTAAATTTTTCAGCATCAGCAATCATTTTTTCGATATCAGTATTTGATAATCGTTCTTTATTACTAATTGTTATTTTCTTTTCTCGTCCACTTGATTTCTCAATAGCAGATACATTTAAGATACCATTAGCATCAACATCAAATGTAACTTCAATTTGTGGTACACCACGTGGAGCGGGTGGAATACCAGAAAGTTCAAAATTACCTAATAAATGATTATCTCGTGTCATTGAACGTTCACCTTCATAGACTTTAATATCAACACCGGGTTGATTATCCGAATAGGTTGTAAATGTTTGTGTTTGTTTTGTTGGTACAGTTGTATTACGTTTAATTAAAGCTGTCATGACACCACCAGCTGTTTCAATACCCAATGAAAGCGGTGCAACATCAAGTAAAAGTACATCTTTAACTTCATCGGATTTATCACCGGTTAAAATAGCTGCTTGAACAGCAGCACCATAAGCAACAGCTTCATCAGGATTAATTGATCGATTTAATTCTTTTCCATTGAAGAAATCTTGAAGTAATTTTTGTATTTTTGGAATACGAATTGAACCACCAACAAGTACAATTTCATGAATACTTGATTTATCCATTTTAGCGTCACGTAAAGCTTTTTCAACTGGTTCAAGGGTTGAACGAAAAAGATCACTACATAATTCTTCAAATCGAGCACGTGTGATTGATGAATTAAAATCAACACCTTCATGAAGAGAATCAATTTCAATTGATGCTTGTGATTGTGTTGATAATGTACGCTAATAAAAGAAAGTAAAAAATACAAAATAAATCAAATGAAATTTAAACTTACTTTTGCTCGTTCACATGCAGTACGTAATCGACGAAGTGCACGATTATTTTTTGATATATCTTTACCAGCTTTTCGTTTAAATTCTTCAACAAAATGTGTAACCATTCGATTATCAAAATCTTCACCACCTAAATGTGTATCACCAGCTGTTGATTTAACCTCAAATATACCTTGATCAATAACTAATACGGACACATCAAATGTACCACCACCCAAATCAAATATAAGAACATTTTTCTCTGTTTGAATTTGTTTATCTAAACCATAAGCAATGGCTGCTGCTGTTGGTTCATTAATAATACGTAGAACATCAAGACCAGCAATCATACCAGCATCTTTTGTTGCTTTTCTTTGAGCATCATTAAAATAAGCTGGAACGGTAACAACAGCTTTTGAAATTTTTTTACCAAGATAAGCTTCAGCTGTTTCTTTCATTTTTATTAATACCATTGATGAGATTTCCTCAGGTGTAAATGATTTTGTTTCATTTTTATATTCAACTTGAATTCTTGGTTTACTATTATCGTTAATAACTTTAAATGGCCAATGTTTCATATCGGATTGTACAGTGGCATCATCAAATTTACGACCAATAAGTCGTTTTGCATCAAATATTGTATTATTTGGATTAATTGCTCCTTGATTTTTAGCAGCATCACCAATTAATCGTTCACTATCAGTAAATGCAACATATGATGGTGTTGTTCGATTTCCTTGATCGTTTGCAATAATTTCTACTTTTCCATGTTGAAAAATACCAACACACTAGAAAAACAACAAATAATTTTAATATATAAACAAAAATAAATAGAAGAACTTACTGAATAGGTTGTACCTAAATCAATACCAATAGCTGTAGCCATTTTTGTCTAATAAAAATTTAACTAAGTTTGAATAATTGTTGAGATGAAGAAAAATGGTCTCACGTACGTCTTTTATAATGTTACACGAGATTTTCTGGTATTATCTAGAATGTTCTAGAATAATCGAGAATGGAAGGAAGTTAGAAAAAAATGATGAAAATATTCATGACGATGTACGACGGAAAGTGGTGCAAGTTTTTGGTGACGGTTTGCTTTGCTTTGATGTTTTTGAGTGACATCATCTTTACGACTGATTCGTTACAAATAAAAATGGTTACTATGTTAGTGATTTTATGCGACATCTTTTGAAAATATCGTTTGATTCAAAAAAAAATATCTAAGTTTAATAATTATACATAAATTCTATCGAATAAATCTCCATAGATATGGACTAAAACCAAAGAAACTTCCTAAGACTTCAACTATATCTTTGTTGTCTTGAATTTTCCATGATTTTGTTCCATATTTGGAACTTCATACAAGATATCATACGCTAGAAGAAGACAGAAACCATTAGTAAGAGATAATTAAAGAATGTATGGTTCTTCCCTTGATAATTTGTAGTTCATCTTCGTCAATTGTATCAAAGAAAACTAAATAGATCGT